>RJWM01001780.1:23862-43415 GCA_004363535.1 Dasyprocta punctata
TTTTTTTTTTTTTTTTTTTTTTTTTTTTTTTTTTGTGGCACCAGGGATCGAACTCACAACCTCATGCCTGCCAGACAGGCGCTTAAGCCACTGAGCCAAACTCCTGGCCCTTCAGTAACTGCTTATAGTGCAGATTAAGATATAGCTTTCCAACCTTTTCACGTCATAAAAAATCTGATGGTACACTGCAGGAAACAGGTGGAATTGTTTGAGCCAGTGGTGGGCTGCCATGAGGCCTTGAGAATCAATATTTTAGTGTATCTACAAACAAGGCATATTAGTTGGGAAACTGATTTAATGTGATTTACAGATAGTACATGTTTAGCAACTGTTTGGATTTATAACCGTGATATGCTGTTCAGACTTAGGACCCTCCACTCAGACTTATGACCCTTCTTCTTTTGTTTTCTGTACAGTTCTGTACATCTTGTTTTTATAGAGTCTCAAGGTCTTGTTTTGTACAGTACACCTTGTCTATACACTACTGTAATTTTTGCTGATTGTACTGTATATAGTACTGTAGTTTTCTGTCATGTTCTATGTCACAGTACTACGTGTAAGAGTTACACAGATGAAAGCAAAGTCATCAAGTTGGAGTTTCCTTGGACCATTTCTTTGTCCTCAGTATTGCAATGTACATATTATATACAATTCCTCATTTAGTGACCATTGCGTTAGACGATTTAATTGCAGAACAACAACTCAGTTGTTAAACTAGGAGTGTGTGCATTTATTTTTTCTAATGTTTGAAGTGATTTGCCTGTTTAATACTTGATTCTAGTTCGGGAATTAATAGCATGCAGTAGTTACATACCGAGATACATCTGGTAGGTGTAATTGAAAATTGGTGTATTATTCTGAATGCTACTTTAATTCAGATCTTTTTGTTAGTAAGCAACAGGGACCCAATTCAAATTGGCTTAATTTAACAAAAGGAATGTATCAATTTACGTAATTACGAAAGCCATCCATTCTTTAGGTACAGACTTCAGGGACTCTTGAGCCCCTTTCATGATCTTTATTTAAAAGATTTAGCCTTCACTTAAGTGGCTTAGGCTTTTATATGTACTAGGTGAATTTTTCTGATATTTCTCTTTTGTCAAATGATACTTTTAGGATCAAGGTTGCTGGACCAAAAATTTGACCTCTTAGAGTCATTGGAATAGTTAGGTTCCACTGATACAATTATGTTACATATGTTTATCCATGGGTTGATGCCATGTTAACAATTGGCAGGCGTGTGCACAGACAAATACAGTAACGCTTTCCCCTGCTCTGCTTGTCTGCAGGCAGTGAAGTGAAATCTGCAAGAGTCCTGCTCGCTCAAGGCCTGCATGCAGGAAAGAAGCAGGGGAAAAGCGTTACAAACAGCTTTTGTTCTACAGCATTAAAAAATCTAACAGGTAGGTCAGATTTTTGGTCTGTCAGCCTTGACAATACCCCTTGCAAGTGAACTGAGTCTTCTCTGAAGTAGAGGTCATGTCATTGAAATGTACTTAAAATATGACCATAATAAAAGTTCTTTTAGGATTTTTGTTTTTAAAAAGAAGTAATCATTATAAACACCCTTAGTGCTACTAAATACTAGCTACAGAAAGAGCTTTTTTTAACAAGAATTTTTGCCCAGCCTGCAATATTAAAAATCATTTTTAGGTATTTTAAAACTTCTAAAAATTTAAGTTCAGTCATGTGGATTGATTGAACTCAAAATATATTTTGCATATTCTAGCTATACTCGGAAAAATATTTGTGACTTTAGAATATATAGAAAGAGAAATTTTAAACTACTTTATTAAGTTATTTATGTAGCTATTTTGGTTTTTAGGTATATTGGAAAGTCTGATTCAGTTACCATCAGTGTATGGAATCACAAGAAGATCCACAAAAAACAAGGTGCTGGATTTCTTGGTTGTGTTCGTCTTCTTTCCAATGCCATCAACCGCCTCAAAGACACTGGTTGTGAGTAGATACTAGAGCTTTTGAAATTAAAATTTTTTATGTTATCATGTTAATTGTTCTTATGATTTTTGTTATATTTATATTGTAGGGATCCAGAAGCTTCCTATATATTTCTTAAATATTGGCAAAATTCCTGGTCTATATTTATTTTGTACACATTTTTGTTTTGAGACAGTCTTGCTATGCAGTCCAGGCTGACTTTGAACTCACTGTGTAGCCTAAGCTGGCCTCAAACTCATGACTATCCTCCTGCCTCAGCCTCCTGAGTGCTGAGAATACAAGCATGTGCCACCATGCCTGGCAATTTTGTATACTTTTGAAAGATATAGCATTTTAAGTATGTGGAACTTAGAGCTGATCAGAGCTTATACTTAGCTTCTAATGAATTAATATGAAGAAGTGATTGATATACAGAAGATTGAGAAGAAAGGTGTCCAAGTAAACATGCCTTTTAAACTTTCTTAGTACCATTTTCTGGTTTTGATGGATCTGTGAGATGGGAGTGAATTTTTATTTAGGTGATTGAAATATTGAAGGTGTCAATTAAAGGAGAATTATTAATGGTTAATAATGGTAGAAAACTGCTGCGACAAGATTAAAAGTTGATTGTAAGATAGTTATATCAACTACTAAATATACCTCAGTTTATCACTGACCTGTGCCTTTAGAAGATACAGTAGGTTCAAGACAATCAAAGAAATTGCCACAGTAGATTGACAAATTGACTTAACATTTATGTAGTTTGTGTAACCAAGTGGCAAAGAGACCTTTTGGGTGTCTTTCCACTAAAACATACATAGATACATAGATGGAAAAATTTTTTGCAACAGAATTTTTGTTTTTGTTTGTATGGAATTTTTAATGTAAGAAACATTGTTAGTTGTTGTCATGAAATTTTAGCCCAGATGTGTTTGCTAATAGTCAGACTTTCATATAATTTAGCTAAGGAACTTCAGTAAAAAAATAGTAAATTTAGCATTGAATGCTAGATGTGTTGAGATGGTCCCTTTTTATGTAGTATAATGCCATACCCCAAATATATAAATATTGACCTGGTATGTAGAAGGGAGAGAACTGAACTAGAAATTCTCATTCAGACAAATTTAAAGACATCTGAGAAATTCTTATATTTGTGGGTTAACAGGGTGATGACCAACAGGAGAGGGATGTTGGGATTGGAAAAGGTCTGCATATAGACCATACTGTTTTATTATCCAATCTAGCAGGCAGACTTAAAATTTATAGATCAAATGTCTGATGTTACAGTGTTCCTGCCTCAGTTTACTCAACATTTATTGAACTCTAAACAAGCCAGGTACTGTTCTAAACACTGGTCACACAAAAGCAAAAATGCCATGGGTCCTGTTGTGTGAGAAGCAAGGGCAAAAAGCCTTCCGGCAAAAGGAACATGCCAAATTGGAGGAACTAATAACAGATGGAGAACATGCTTTGCAGAAGCTCTGTTTAGCTAACTCAGTAGTATCCATTTATTTTGCAAAGGGAAAATTGTATCTTTAGCTGTTTGCTTAGGGACTATAGTCTAAGAACACAGAATTTTCTTTCTGCTACAAGTGACTGTTTCCTTGCATTAATTTACTTGACCTTTTTGATGTTTAGTAATATTGACTGATCAAATATTTATGGAGCACCTGATGCAGTGTTCTTCTAGATGTGAGAATACAAAGACTAAGATGGTCTCCTTGCTTTATGGATTCATAATGAAGACAGGTGTGATATACCTGTAAAAGAATTTAGCTAAGCAGAACATACTATGGGTAGCATT
Source organism: Dasyprocta punctata (assembly GCA_004363535.1). NCBI lineage: Eukaryota > Metazoa > Chordata > Mammalia > Rodentia > Dasyproctidae > Dasyprocta > Dasyprocta punctata. The sequence continues at coordinate 27,605 of RJWM01001780.1, forward strand.
ATTCCTTACTATAACTTTGAGGGCTAAGTCGGTATTATGTTTACAGGTGAAGCATCTGAAGGAATAATTGAATTGTGCTGGGTGCGGTGGTACATGTCTGATCCCAGCTGCTTGGAAGGCTGAAATGGGGGAATCCAAAGTTTAAGGCCAGCCAGCACAACTTAGCAACAGTTTGTCTTAAATACATAAAAGGAGCTGGGGATGTAATTCAGTGGTAGAGTAGTTGCCTAGCATTTCCAAGTTCTTGGTTTCAGTTTCCAGCACCACTACCAAAAAAGTTTCCCTTAAATGACTAATGGATGATTAACTCAAACCCATATCTTGGTTTTTTTCTTAAGATTTACTGTGTGTGTGTGTGGGGGGGGAGGGTTGGAATGATTAATAAAAGTAAGAATGACAGCAACTAACATTTATTGAACACTTAATGTGTCAGGCACTATGTCGAGATTTTATGTTACAGTATTATCTGATTTAATCTTTGAAAAATGCGAGGTAGGCTCTGTGGTTACATATAACAGAACAAAGGCTGAGGTATAAATTGCTTCAGACCAACAATTGTTGGGATGGCAATGGTCTGAAATCCTCAAAGAGACAGTAACTGCCTTTTGGCAGTATAACACACCAATGTTGTATGGTGTTTAAAATCTGAATTTATCAGAATTGTTGAGACAGTTAAATGCAAATTTATATGGAGTTAGAGAATTTTAAAGTTTTGTTTTATGATTAGTTCTTTATAGATTTGACTTATAATAGATAATGGGGATTTACTTTTAATAATAGATGTTAGAATTTCTGACACCAGCTATTTTTTTTAATTTTTTGTTTTGTTGTTGATTTGAAATAGATCAGCGGTTGGATCTATGCAAACTTGGGCCAAATGACAATGATACAGTTAGAGGACAGATAGTAGGTAAGTGTGGAATTTAAAATTAGTGAATTTTGGCCTCATTCAGACTGATCTGTAATTTAAGTACCCTTTAAATCAAAATATAACAACTACAGCTACATTTTATTGGCGTAAATTAAATGTGAGTAAAGATGCTATAAACAGTGTGTCTAGGATACAGGTTATTTAATAGAAAAACCCTTAATACATATATAAAAAAATAGCAGCTCCAAGTAAAGAATTGTTGATCCTTCAGGAAGGAATCCTTTCAAAGTATTCAAATACAATACAGCACTAAGATTTTGTAGATGGTATTAAAGTTTCCTGAAGATAATCCTCAAACTAGTTTTTGAGTAAGCATATTCTGTTAAACTTTTTGCTTAATGTTTAGTGCCTTACAGTTTTTTGTTTTTTGTTTTTTTGGTACCAGGGATCGAACTCACAACCTCGTGCCTGCCATGCAGGCACTTAGGCCACTGAGGTAAATAAATCCCTGGCCCTATTTTTTGAGACAGAGTCTCACTATGCAGTTCAGGCTGGTCTTGAACTCACTTCGTAGCCCAAGCTGGTCTCGAACTCACAATGATCCTCCTGCCTCAGCCTCCTGAGGGCGGGTGGTTACAGGCGTGGGCCACCACATCTGGCTTCAGTGTCTTACAGTTTTAAAATTCTATGCCATTGAAAAAAGAATGAGCAGCCAGGCGTGGTGGCACAAGCCTTTAATCCCAGCACTTGGGAGGCTGAGGTAGGAGGAACATTGTGAGTTCAAGGCCGCCTTGGGCTACAGCGTGAGCGCAAGTCCGGCCTGAGCTACATAGTGTGACCCTGCCTCAAAAAATCAGGGCTGGGAGTTTGGCTCAGTGGCTTAAGCGCCTGTCTGTCAGGCACAAGGTTGTGAGTTCAATCCCCTGTGCCGGGGCGGGGGCGGGCAGAGAATGAGCAATGGTAGTATAAGACTTAACTAGAAAAAGGGAGACATTGTTAACTTACTTCACTGGGGATTGAACTCACAACCTTGCGCTTGCCAGGGCAGGCGCTTAAGCTGCTGAGCCAAACTCCTCAGCCCTGGTTTTTTGAGGCAGGGTCGCACTATGTAGCTCAGGCCGGCCTTGCGCTCGCGTTGTAGCCCAAGCCGGCCTCAAACTCACAACGCTCCACCTACCTCAGCCTCCCGAGTGCTGGGATTAAAGGCGTGCGCCACCATGCCCGGCTATGTTAGCTTACTTATATAACACTCGGTGAAAAGGGACTAATAAACTATCTGAAATTGACATATAGCAAAAGGCTTAGTACAAAATTTCTTGATATTTGTCTTAAAAACTGATGGATTAAGGTCTGATTATGATGCGTTATGATGCGTAGTGTGGTAGGACACAAAGGAAGACACTTTGGAGGCTTCTTTTGTTTTTTTTTGTTTTTTTTTTTTTTTGGTACCAGAGATCAAACTCACAACCTTGTGCTTGCCAGGCAGGTGCTATGCTGCTGAGCTATATCCCAGCCCCAGGGATTCTTAAGGAAGAAAAATTCATTTGGAATCTTTCCTTGTGATATAGTAGAATTTATGTTTTTAGTTTGTTAGTTTTTGGCCTTTTTGAGGCAGGGTTTCATTATATGGTTCAGGGTGGCCTTGAACTCACTTCATAGCCCATGCCGACCTCAAACTCACAATGAAATAAAACAAAACAAAACAAAAAAACAACTCACAATGATCCTCCTGCCTCAGCCTCCCAAGTGCTGGGATTACAGGCGTGCACCACCATGACTGGCTGATAGAGCAGAATTTAGACTAAAATGATTTCATTTTGAGTCTCTCAAAGAAGTTTCAGTTCCTTGAAGAACTGCATTTCTTACAAGGCAAAGAAATTGGGTTCGTAGTTGGGTAACTGGCAGAATAGCCACTAACAAAGCCCTGTTTTCATCGTCCCAGGAAATCATCTGCAGTACAGAATTACTGGTAATTCCTGTCATTCTTTGATTGAGAAGGGGGTGTAAAACATTGTAAAAACAAATCATGGCATGCAGCCTTTTTACATGTGGTTGTTTCTATTGTATTTGATTTAGTATATTGTATAATGCTTGCCAATTAATATCTAGGATTAACAAAGTAGTTCTCTTAAGTGCAAATTTTTATTTGTAAAATAACAGTTTATTGGACATTGAAAGTATATGTAGTAGAGTACATAAAATACAGATGTTTTATTTTTAAGTATGTGTGTGTGTATTTAATTTAAAGTGAATATGGAACTCATGTGAGAATATGGGACTCATAGTAGGATCATTAATATGTGAGAGGAAGGCTAAACTCAAATCCTGTTGTGTAGTTTTGTCATTCCAAGACAGAATGAGTTCAGATCTTGGAGAATTGGGCCTCTGTAAATAATTGTAAATAGATGTACAAAAAAGCTTTTTGGAAAATGCAAGAAAACATTAAAAGACTAAGAAATACTACATTCTAATATTTCTATATGCACATATGTTTCCATTATTTTAATTACAGTGAACATAAAATTTTAATTTTGTTTTCTTTCACTTATTGATAATGATGAATTATACTTTAATTATTGAACTTTTATTTTTATTGTTATAACATTGAAACTTACATGCGTTATTGCTCACTTTGTTTTATCTTTTTAAAGAATTGTTCCCTTAAAAATATTTTTTCCAAATTGAGATGTTCAATTCAAGGAATACAGACGCTTCTCTTGTATTTAAAACTATTGAGCTCTTTTTGCTCTTGTGAAGTTTCTTTTCATATTGTTTGCTTTTATAGTCTAATTGTAGACAGAGAACCTAAAAAGAACTTGCAACATATCATCATAATCATCTTCATGTATACATTTGCTATATATTTTTTAAAAAGCATGCCATGCAGAGTTTTAATAGCCTGTTTTAATCTGCCATTATGTCTCTTTTTTGTACGTGGATGTATTTTTATAGCATTTTTGATGTTGTGTAGTAGTATATGATAATTTTACCAGTCTTTTGTCGTTGGATATTTAGTTTCTAATGTTTAAATATTATGAACAGTAGCTCTAGTAAACATACTTCCACAGTTCATTTTATATACTAGAATTAGATCATTTAGGAACACAATAAAATTGCTTAGGTGTTTTATAATACAGCAAACTCATGCAATTCTTTAGCTTTGAACCTTAATACTATTCCATGCATAGCTAATAAGAAAATAGTGTTTCACTATGATTCTATTCCAGTAAACATTTTTTTTATATGAAAACTTATTTTTCAAGTAGTTGTTCCTAAAACATACTGGTTTACATTCTCTGAGGTGTGTGTTCTCTCCAGTAAATGAAATTTAATACACAAGAGATCTGTGAACTTTCTGATTTTTCATAGTTTTACAGAGCGGAGTTATGAGACCATTCTTTGAATGAAAGGTCCTCAGATGTGATAACTTTGCAACATACTTTTTATGTGATAATTTAGTAATTCTTTATGAAGTTAGAGTAGTAATGGTAGCCTGTAATTCTAGCACTCTGGATTTCAACTTTGAGCCCCTCCTTGGCAATTTAGTGAGACCCTGTCTCAAAATAAAAAATAAAATGCTGGGAATGTAGCTCAGGGCTAAGGCCTTGGATTCAATCCTCAATGCTAGGAGGAAAAAAAAAAAGTGTATCAATTTTGGCATTTAGCTATACCTCTTCTAACTTTTGGGAGAGTCGCCAAAATTTGAATTAAGGAATACTAGAGCAATAAGGGAGGATTTGAGGATATCATTTAACCTGACTTCCTCATTATTCAGTTGGGATTATCAGCCTTAAAAGTGGTAAGTATTTCATTCAGTATTACAGGGCTAACTAGTCTAGTTGGCAGAGTCAACTCCTGTCTCCCAGTTTATAATGCTAGTTTTATACTACTCTTAAAAATTGTGGAATCCAAGGATTATCCTATTACCAGAATCCAAATGTATTTTTTAAAAATATTGAGTTTACCAAGAATTAAAACTTGTGCTCACTTCATCTGCACATATGCTAAAATTGGAATGGTACAGAAAAGCTTAGCATGGCCCTTGTGCAAGATGACATGCAAATTTGTGAAGCATTTCATATTTTTTTGAGTCATTTGTAGGAAAATGGGTAAACCTTGAGACCATAATATTAAGTGAAATAAATCAGACACACAAATTTAAATACACATGGTTTCTATTATGTGAGAAACTCAAAATATAAATGAAGAGCAAAATAAAAGGTAGATAATAGAAGTGCAGAGATCTTACGCAAATGGAAGGGGATGAAGAGGTAAGGGAAAGGGAATCAGAAGAGAAAAGAATATATGTTGTATGTATGAGGAATGTAGTCATTATGTTCTACAAATGGTACTAATAAAAACTAAGAGAAAAAAGAGTTAATGTAAACTTTTTAAACTCATCTGTACATGAATATACCCTTAATGTGTTAATGCTACTTCTTGAATGCAGTAACAACCTTGCATTGCCCCATTTTGAGGGTGAAAAAGAAAGTAGACTTTGTTCTGTGAACATGATAAATTGTAGAAAACCTAGGATTCTGGTATCACTCCTAAAAGAAAAAAAAATCTATGGAAAAAGAAACTATAGATTTTATTAGAAACCAAAGATTCATTCTAAACTATTAAAATGTCAGATATCTTCTAAAATTAGCTATTTTAAATTATAGTAGTTCTTTTTAATTCTGTGAATTTTAGTAATGTTTCTGTTGTTTAATAGTAAGTCTTCAGTCCAGAGACCGAATAGGCACAGGAGGACAAGTTGTGGACTGCAGTCGTTTGTTTGATAATGATTTACCAGACGGGTAAGCTAACATGACTAAAATCGTTAGAGAAATATATTGATGATAGCCTTTAAATAGTGAGATAAACTTGTATTTATTATATACATTAGAAGTTTGCTATGATCAACTCTAGAATGTAGGTTTTCTTTCTGCTTAAGTTAGAATAATTGTATTACTGTACATTTACAAAATAAGCCATAAATTATATGTGTTAAATTTGAATTTTTGAGAGCTTTGACCACAAAAAAGTTTTGACAAGGAAGCAAATGGAATTTCTTGCCAAATACTACTTTTCTCCGAATACTGTCTATTTAAAAGAATATCTTATTTGCTTGGTTAATTACTCAAAATAGGGCATACAAGCACTGAATTTGAAATATTCTATTTAGAGGGATGGGAAAGAGATTTTGAGGAATAATAATTATAATAACATTTATTGAGCACATATGTGTCAGATGCTACTTTTAATACTTTATAAACTTTGTATTATTTAATTCTCGTAGCATCTTAGAAGGTAATATATAGCATATGACTCCAGAATTTGGCCACCTGAGTTCCAGCCCTTATTCTTCTGTTTACTGGCCCTATGACATTAGTTTAATTAACTTTTGAAGTTTTGGTTTATTTATTGAAAAAAAGATTGATGAAAATCCATATCCTATAAATCGTTGAGAGGATTTAATTGAATCATTTATATAAAGTACTTCAGTGTCTTGCACGTGGTGTTTAATAATTACTATCATTTATGTTGTTATTACTATAGTTACTGTCACTCACTTGATAGATTAAAAAACTGGGACTCAGTAAAGTAACTTTAGTAAGAGTACATATCAAATGGCATAACTTGAACACAAGCCTAATTGATGATTCCCAAGCTCTTTATAATTAGACTCTGTCTTTGATACTAATTGTGACACTTACCTGATTTTTTTCACCTTCAAAGTATTTTTAGTTCAATGAGGTATAATTTACATATAGTAAATGCATTTAAAGTATATAAGTATATAATTATAATGGATCCATTTAAAGTGTATAATTGTTTAATTTTGACTTAAATTATTTTTTACACAAAATCTTACATCCAAGCTATGATACTTACTTATTTTGTTTTAACTTTTAAAAATTGTTATGAATAACTGTTTATAGATGACTTTAGTTTTTTGAAATCTGTCAACGTTTTTATGGATGTGAGGTAGATTATGGTAGCTTTGAAGGGGGTTTAGGATGAAATAATATTGAGAGAATATAATAATGTAAGGATTGCTATTCTGTATTTGTCCATCATTATTTTTATTTTAATTGGAACCACAGGCACAAGGGGGAGCTCACATCTCTTTGTTTTTTTGTGTTTTAATGTCCCAAAACTCTGCCAATATGTTGGTGGAAATATTAACATTACCATATGTCTGGTTATTTGTCTATTTCAGTATATGAATTATAATAAAGAGTTGAGGGCACAATGGCATTCTTGATTTTTAAAAAATTAATTTGGGTAGTTTATTGGTCAGCTTTCCCTCTGTTGGGACATCTTACCTGACACTTGTAATTTAAGAAAGGAGAAGTTTATTGTGGCTTCCAGTTTCAGAGGTTTCTGTCCATGGTCTGTTGGCTCCAATGCAGATACATCATGGTGGGAAGGTATGATGGAGGAAAGTTGTGTGACTCATGTGGTTGGGAAGCAGAGTGAGTTGGAAAGAGCTGGAGAGAAAGGAGCCTGGGATCAGGGCTATTGCCCAGGGCCTTACGTCTATCACCTGCTTTCTCCAAGTGGGCTCTGCCTTCTAATAGCCCAGTCAGCTAAGAACTCATCAGTGGGTAATCTATTGATGAGGTTCATAACCTCATGATCCAGTCGCCTCTCTGAGAGTATCTTGATGCAGTCAAAAGACAATTATGATTAACTATCATAGGTAAGCTAAATGTTTTTAAAAGTTTTCCTAGTGAAATTTAATCTTCAAAAAGTCATGGATGTTTTTAGACCACCTGGATTTCAATTCTTAGTCTGCCTACTAACTTTAAGACCTAATTAACTTTGAGTAAATATATTTTTAGGAAAGCCATTTTCAGAACATTATGGAGAAATTAGTAAAACTTCAATGATATTTATATTACCAAAAACTTCTTGGAGTTTGGCTGATGGAAAATATTTGTTGCATCTTAGCGTAAATAGTTCAGAAACTCCAGAATGACATAAAATGTGCAGTTCTAAAATACGTTGAAAAAAATCCTATTTGGCCTTCTTGATTTGAATAGCAGGTATCTTCCTGGCTTAGTGATAGCCCTGAAAACATTTAATGTCCCATCTTCCTATTAATATACATTAAAACCTTACCTCTAAATATTTTTATTTAAGCTGGGAAGAACGGAGAACTGCCTCTGGAAGAATTCAGTATCTAAACCACATAACAAGAACTACCCAATGGGAACGGCCAACAAGGTAAGAATATACAGTACTTCCCATGGTCTGTGCTTGTCACCTGCTTGAAATTTCCATTTATCTTTCAGCTTTTCCAGAGTTTTCCTCCTTGGATTATATTATTACAGATTACTACATGCTATTTTTGTTTTTGTTATGTTTTAAAATTTTATTTTTTTGAGATAGGGTTGCACTATGCAGCTCAGGGTGGATTTGAACTCAACTATGTAGCACAACCTGGCCTCAAACTCATAGTGATCCTCCTGCCTCAGGTTCCCAAGCACTGAGATTATAGGTGTGCACCACCATATCTGGTTAGGTGCTATTATTATTAAAGAGTTATTATATGAACAGAGATTGTTTGATCCATCACCCTGTTGCATGTCTAGTATAAACTGCCAAGAATTTTACTGAAGGATTTACTAAACAACTTATATCTGAACCTGAGTGAATATATGCTTGTGTCAGTATTTAAATGGGGCCCAATTCCTTCTGTCTCAATTTCCACATGTATTAAATGTTGATTGTTATGAATGTTTAAAAGTGAATTCTTGATTATCCTTTCCTTTTGGAAGACCTACAATAAACTGGAAATTTTCTTCATGAGACAAACTTGTATCTCTCCATTATTTGTTCAGTGAATGTTAATTAAGCTATTCGTACATTTTGTGTCAAGCACTAGGTGACAGAATTATTTACAGTAGCAAATAAACTGGGCAGATTCCATCCTTTTAGTACATAATCGAGGGCAAGGAGAAGATGGAGAAAAAAATAAGGAAATAGGAAAAATGTCAGAAATAAGTTCTGTGAACAGATGCTGTTTGACTTAATGATTGGAACTATGTCTAATAAACCATTGTCAACTTAAAATACTATAAGCCAAGAATGCATTTAATATGCTTAGTATACCAAACGTAACTTAGCAACATGTTAGCATTCTTTACTGTCATGATCACATGGCTTACTGGGAGGTGCAACTTGCTGCCATTGCCCAGCATTTTGAGAGTATCTATGTGTAACACTTGCTAGTCTGGGAAACAGTATAAATTTGAATACTGATGGGTTTTGCATTACTGTTAAGTCTAAGAAACTATTTCTATTTATGTATTTATTTATTTGTGGTACTGGGGATTGAATCCAAGGGCTTCATCATGTGCTGTTATCTGTAGTTAATCTCAATCCTTTTTATTTTTTATTTTGAGACTGGGTTTTGCTATGTTCCCAAATTGCTCAGGCTAGGCTTGAATTTAGGTTCTGCCGGCCTAAGTCTCTGAGAGTGCTAGGATTCCAGACATGTGCCACCACCACCGGCAAAGTCAAAAAAGCTTAAATCAAACCTTTATGAATTGGGGAATCTTTGTACTGTCAAATGACTGGAAGACTTTTAGATTGGAAGGGTCTCTTAGGAGGCCTTGTTTAAGTAAACTATCATTTGAATAACAAGAGCTCAGACCAGGGAGAATAAGAGAAAAGAGTATTCTGTGGAAAGAAGAGGTACTGTTGTCAAGGACTAAAGGTAAACTGACTTTGGGAAGTTTAAGAAACAGGAAGAAATCAGTGTAGCAGAAGCCAAATCATAGGAAATCAGGTCCAAGAGATAGGGCTGCATCAAGGTCAAGTTACGATTTGTAAGCCAGTACTCAAATTACAAATGTATTTGGATTTTATATAAAATATAATTAAAATAATCAGATCCAGTGCCTCACACCTGTTGTCTCAGCTACTTTTGAGGCTGAGGCAGGAGAATTTTAAGTTCAGGTTCATCCAGGACAACTTTAGTGAGACCTTGTCTCAGAATAAACTAAGAAGGAGCTTAGTGGTAGAACATTTAACTAGCATGCATGAAGCTCTGGGTTCAATTCCCAGTAAGATAAAAAACAAAACAAAACAAAACCTTAGACACCTCTGTCTATTTATCTAAAATCAAATAAAGCCATTTAAATGCATCAGTAATGTGCTTACCTCATGAGTTTCTTTGGTGCCTAGAAACTTCAGGCTTGCTTTTATAAGAGTTCTTGAAATCATATTTGTACGAGTCAGTCCATTTTCTTGTATGGTAACTGATTATTACTGTAGTATGTATTATCTAGTGAACTCCTTTTGATATCTAAATTGATAACATTTTTTCTTATTGCTTTTCAATAGACCAGCATCTGAATATTCTAGTCCCGGCAGACCTCTTAGCTGCTTTGTTGATGAGAACACTCCAATTAGTGGAACAAATGGTGCAACATGTGGACAGTCTTCAGATCCCAGACTGGCAGAGAGGAGAGTCAGGTCACAACGACATAGAAATTACATGAGCAGGACACACTTACATACTCCTCCAGACCTACCAGAGGGCTATGGTATGATAACTAGCTAAAATAGAGCATGGCTTACTAATTTCAGCTTGCTAAAAAAAGTCAGAACATCAATTTGGAAAAGTTTTTAATCTGGGTTTAAGAATTCTATCTGGGGCCGGAAATATAGCTCAGTGGCACAGCGCCTGCCTGGCAAGCATGAGGTCCTGAGTTCAATTCCTGGTACCAAAAAAAAAAAAAAGATTCTATCTGAAAATAAGAGTAAATATTAAAAAGCCACGTGTTAGGGCTTGTAGCTAAATGTTCCCCCAAAGCCTCCTGTGTTCACAGGTTGAGGGGGGTACTTTTTGGAGCTGGCTGGATCCAGTGTGTGTGATACTGGAATTAAGGATGTGTGGTATAAATTAGTCCACCAACTGATTTAGCATAGTTCTGGGTGTAGATAATGAGAAGGCCCATCTTGGGTGCAGGTGGCACCACCCAAAAAGTTTGTAGCCTAGATGGGATAAAAGGGAAAGGGAGGCTTGCTGCTGCTTTGCTGCTTGCTGCTGCTACCTCCTGCCTGCTGTGCTATGAACAGTTTTTCCTGTGGGATGGCCCTCTACCATGCCACCCTGCCTGGGAACCAGCTGACTTTGAACTGAAACCTCTACAAACTGTGAGCTGAAATAAACCTTTTCTCCTTTTAACTGGGTGTCGAGTATTTTGTCCCAGCAATGAAAAAGTAACTAAGACACCTCCCAACTTTGAAAAATCTGAGGTGGTAGAAGACTATATAACCAACAGTTCATCATCGGGTTAGTCATTAACCTCAGCTTTTTTTCTCTTTTAACATGAAATCTGATGAACTTGTAATCACAGCACTTGGGAGGATAAGGCAGGAGAATTCCCATGAGTTTGAGGCCAGTCTGGACTACATAGTGAGTTCACGGCCAGCCTGAACTACATAGTGAGACCCTGTCTCAAAAACAAACAACAAACAAGCAACAGAAAGGAAATATGAATACTGTATTACAAAGGTATCATGGGAAGTGTATGAAATGAAGTGAGTCTACTTTGCAAATAGGCATTACATAAAAGTAAGATGTTATTATTATAGATAAGGGTAACTTGATGTCATCTGCAATGTTTTTCAAGACAAACATTTAGAAATCTCTTCAAAAATCATTTTGATGGTATTTATTTTATTTGTATTGTCTGTAATTTTGAATTATCTGAGTGACTGGATTGCAGTAAATAATTTAGTTGCTTCCGTGTTTATAAAATGATGGTAATCTTAAATAATTTGCTAGAAATGTAGAATTTCATGTGGCAGGTGGTGTAAATCATCTAACTGAATCTAGAACTGTCTAAATTAACCCCAACTTGGGAACAATCACATATTATAAACTTGACTGTCTGCTAAAGTTAACCGAATTGTTTACATGCTTGCTCTCTTACATTGACTGCAGATGAAACTGTTTTGGGCTAATGGTGACACCTAATGACCAACATTGGGAAGTGCCTGATTTAAGCTTTAGCATATTTTTACTCTAGAATATTTTTAAAAACGAATCATGCAAATGAATGATTCCAATTTTATTTGTAAACATATTTTAGCTCTTTAATTTGCAAGTAGTTTGCCCAGTGATTAGAGTGTGAGACAAACTTTGATTCCTATCCTGATTATTCCATGTTACACTGAGTTTGTTATTTAGCCTTATTTTTTAAGGGTTTTTTTTTTTTTTTTTTAAAGGTGCACCCAGGGCCTTGCACATGCTAAGCAAGTGAAGTACTCTACCACAAGAGGTTCATCCCCAATCCTTACCTTCTATAAAATGAAAGAAATAGTAGTGCCATCTGTGTAGGTTGGTTTGCAAGACAGAAGTGATACAAATTTCACAAGAAGTACCTGACACTCTATGGCATAGAAAACACTCGTAAAATTTAGGTGTTTAATTACCCATGTTCAGACCTTAAAATAAAGTATCTCCTGCCATTTCTCTTTGATACTATAAGGCAAACTGTTTCAGAGTAGGAATGGTTATACTTTTATAGTGTTTGTGCAATTAAATTTTAAAAAATTTTGTACAACTAACACAGGAATGAAGTAGATAAGACTGAGGTTTTTGCAACTTTCATCTATAACTGATTTTAAACATTTTATGTTTATAATTTTGAAGTTTAATCTTACTGATTTTGTTATGGGATCTATAAACAAAGTAGTTTTATTTTCTTATATATTAAAATTTCTTACTAGATTCTGTTTGAAAACTGATTCTGTTGCTTAAGAAAACCAAGACCAAAACAAACAAACAAACAAACAAACAAACAACTACTACTGAAGGAACTCTGTTTCTCTTCACCCTGGCTTCCCTACTCTCTTTCCAAGGACTTTGCACTGCTTCACTTTTGACTTTTTTCCTCATGATGTGCACTCTTTTTTTTTTCTTTTCCTTTTTTTCAATGTGCACTTTTAATATGTATCCAACTTCTTTCCAATTTGGTTATTTTTCCATTTTTACCTGTTTATGACTACACAGTATGTTCCTTGTATCCTATCTTTTTTTGTAGTTGTTTGAACTCAAAAGTAGCCTTAGAACATCTGTCAAAAAAAGAGAAAACAAGCATCATCAGCTTCCAAACCCTTTTAAGTTCTGGAAAGCCTCCTCTGAGTCCCCCCAAAGTTGGCCAGCTACTTCTTCTGAGCCTTCCTTTGGTCCCTTCAAGCTCTGTGTTGAAGAAGAATAAAAAATCATTTCTTTTGTCTTTGTAATTGTTGGTATTGTGAAAATTTTTTCTGTTTTTCCATTGCAACATGTTTACTGTTCGGGCACATTATTAGTCTAGCTTTTAGATACCTGGCTTGTAATCCTCTTCACTGTTTATGAAATTGTTTCCAGGGGACAGAACAAATGATTTGTAAAGTCATTTTTCATAATGAAATACACTGGTAATTTGGAGATTTTCCCAGTTAGTGTATCATCCTAGTGTATGTAACTTTCTTTGATGTAGACATTCTGAGTTTGATTTTAATACTAGTTTTCTTTATTTTACAGAACAGAGGACAACACAACAAGGTCAGGTATATTTCTTACATACTCAGACTGGTGTGAGCACATGGCATGATCCAAGAGTGCCTAGGTAAGAACATAGTTTTAAGTACTCTTCATACCATTGTCCATTTTATCCGAAATTTATTTTTTATATGTCTCTTGTCTGCATTAATATAGTCTACAATTTTAGAAATGTAAGAAGTATTACTTAAACAACTTAAAAACAAAAAAACTGCACAATATATACCAGTGATTGCAAACCTTTTAGAGCTTTTAATGCTATAAACAGCCTGCCATAGCATGTGTACCGTAACTTCACTACCACTGAGGTACTACAGGTGTACCTCAGACTAGTTGAGCTTGTAAGAACAGGCTTATAAAATACTAAAGCACACATGTAACCTATAAGGCTTATATTCTTATGCTAAATCATTTAAATACTGGTATAAAGAAAAAAGATTGGATTATGATAGCCCATCTCAGGAAAGTTTTCAAAGTTGAATTAGAAGGACTTTGGTTTCCAACTGTCTTTTCAAAAGCTAATATTAATGTAGTATAAACCCGAATGTCTAAGGCTTGGGTATGGTGGCTCATGCCTGTAATCCTAGCACTCAGGAGACTGAGACGGGGGGATCTCCATGAGTTTGAGGCCAGGCTGGGCTACATAAGTCAGTTCAAGACCAGCCTACACTGCATAGTGAGACCTTGTCTCAAAACCAAACCAGAACAAAATAAAACCAGAAAACAGAATGTCTAATATAATTAACAATAAGCTAAGGCAATTTGTTACAAAAATTAACCGACTTATTATAGGCTACGAATGTCTCAAATCGTAGTTTGTACTTAGTTTCTTCAGTCCTCTGATAGCAAACCTGACTGATGGCAGAAGTAACTCCGTAGATCCACGTGCAACTACCACTGGTTTTGTGCAGGAACCACAGTTCCAGATCCCCACAGCTCATCTATCTTGGTCTTGCCACAGAAGGAGCAAGTGTATTTGGTGTGCTGGTTGATTTCAGTTTTGTTCACCGTTTTGCAGAGGGAGACATCAAAGCAGTTACTTCATTTTCTCTGATTTTGATCTTGTTGGTATGTTTAGCCACATCACTGAGACCTAGGCCATGCCCAGAAAAATTTTTTGATTTTTAAAACTATATAATTTCTAAACTTTTATTATAGTATATTGTTATAGTTTTTCCATTTAATTATTATTGGTAGTTTTGCTTTAATGTAATACATATAGATATTAACAAATATAAAAAAGTGCTTTTTACTTCTGTGAAAAATATAAACAAAACTTCCTAACAAAATAATTAGAGAATAACAATAGTTAATACACTGTGTACCATAATCTTAAAAGAATGATTCAGATGTTGCTCAGGGTACAAGTCATGGACAAAAAAAAGACTTATAAAAAAGAAACAAACTACTTTTCTCATTCTTTAGACAAAATACGTGACACCAAAGTTAAAAGAGGAGAAACAGTCCATGGTAAAGCAGGGTAGGCAGCAAGCTGGTGAGCTGCAAGTGACAAGCAATAAACAACAACCAGCCAGGCATGGTGATGCATGCCTGTAATCCCAGCATTTTGGAGGCTGAGGCAGGTGGATTCCTGCAAGTTCAAAGCCAGCCTGGGCTACAAGGTGGGTTCAAGGCCAGCCTGAACTGTGTAGTGAGACCCTGTCTCAAAAAGACAAAAAACCCCAGAAAACAAAACACAAAAAAATGACCGTAGCAGCTCTTTCTATCCCTTTTATTTTATCCAGTCTAGGGCAGATAGCACTCACATCCTTAATCCCAGCATCTCACTGTGAGTCAGTTCCAGCCTCTCATCCTTGATCTCAGCAGCACACACCCTAGATTCAGCCATCTCCAAAAAGCTCCACCTATGACCTCATGAAACTTTGAAGGGACATCTAGATTCAAACCATAACAAATATTGACACCTATTTTGAATTACTTTATAAAATAATGCTCTGTATTGCTTTTCTTAGTCTTTCTAAACACCAAATTATTTTAAGAATTTACATATTAGCCGGGCGTGGTGGTGCACGCCTTTAATCCAAGCACTCGAGAGGCTGAGGTAGGAGGAGCCTTGTGAGTTCCAGGCCGCCTTGGACTACAACGCGAGCACAAGGCTGGCCTGAGCTACACAGTGCGACCCTGCCTCAAAAAACCAGGGCCGGGAGTTTGGCTCAGTGACTTAAGCGCCTGTCTGAGGGGCACAAGGTTGTGAGTTCAATCCCTGGTGCTGCAAAAAAAAAAAAAAATTTTTATTTATTAATTTATTTATTTTTGCGGCACCGGGGATCGAACTCACAACCTCGCACCTGCCAGGGCAGGCGATTAAGCTGCTGAGCCAAACTCCCAGCCCTAGTTTTTTAAGGCAGGGTTGCACTAAAAAA
>RJWM01001780.1:43515-133889 GCA_004363535.1 Dasyprocta punctata
TTTTTTTTTTTTTTTTTTTTTTTTTTTTTTGTCTTTTTTGAGACAGGGTTTCACTGTGCAGTTCAGACTGGCCTTGAACTCATTTTGTAGCCCAGACTGGCCTTGAACTCATGGTGATCCTCCTGCCTTAGCTTCCCAAGTGCTGGGATTTAGGCGTCTGCACCACCACACCCAGCACAATAATTTTAAAAGAGATCCAGTATGTTTAGATTTCTCTGAGAAATCCCATTTCATGATAGTTTGCATTTTTGTTTAAAACAATGAATAACACCTTGTTATTCATTCTATTGCATACTGACTACAGTCTTGAAATGTAGGTTTGTGTAACATTTTATGGCTTCATAATGTTCCATTTTTCTTTAATCAGTTTGCAATTAGACATTAAAAATTGTTTCCAGTGTTTTGCTCTTTTAAGTGCTTTAGAGCTCTCCTATGTATGCTGATAGATTTATAAAATTTGAAATAAAACAATATAAAATCAAATTCTGCATCCTATCAATAGAATTTTTTTTTTTTTTTTAAGACAAGGTCTTGCTATGTAGCCCAGGCTGGCTTTGAACTCACATTGATCCTCCTGTCTCAGCCCCTCAAGTGATGAGATTTCAGGTGTACAGTACCACGCGTGGGAAGTTATTCATTCTTTTATTTCAGTCCTAGTTTTTTACTTCTAACAGTTCTATTTAAACTGGGAGTGGTGGCACACACCTGTAATCCCAGCACTTGAGAGGCTGAGTCTGGAAGATCACTGTGAGTTCGAGGCCAGCCTGGGCTACATAGTGAGTTCATGGTCACCCTGAACTACACAATGAGACCCTGTCTCAAAAAATAAATAAAATAAAACAAAGGTTCTATTTAAGAAAATTTACCTGTTTAATTTTAATTTTTTATTGATAGTTTATCTTTGTGATTGTCATTGTGTTTATCTTTTCATCCGTTTAAACATTACATATCATAGGTGGTCTCTCTTTTCTCTAACAGTATTTGGGAATCTGATTCTGTGGCTTATTGTTTCCCTGACTGTCACAGTGGTCTTCCTTTCTGAAATGTTCTTAGATTGTGGGTTATTATTTGATCTTCATTAGTTGGGGTTCTTTGGATCTTAAATGGGAATTTAGGAAGTTTTCCTAGAATCACTTTATCCCTCCCATTGAGTACTTACTTTAGTGAGGACATTCTGGGCTTCCTTTCCAAAGAAAGTTCATGGTTTCTAAATTTGCTGCTGACCCTCTCCCCACTTGCTGCTCAAGCTGTTTGTTGTTGTTCTTCCTCCTCCTCATCTTCCTCTTCATTGTGACTTGTAAGAAGAGGCTATGTTAAGAAAAATGTCTGGTTTAGCTTTTAAAATGTTATTTTGAAAAATTAGATACACAGCTTTTCTCTCCCTTTCCCCGTCTCTTTTGAATAAAAAGAGGATCCCAAAAGATTTTTTACTGTCTAGATGCTTGGTTTGCTCCGTCAGTTTCATAGTGTCATTTTCTCAGTTTACAGGTGATCTCAGAAGTATAAAGGGTTCATTTAGGGCCGGAAACAACCTGAAAGTATTTTGTCATTATATGTAGCCTCAATGGGGTCACTGAAGGCAGTGATTTAACTGTCCTAGTGGATGATGGCAGCAATTTGAACACCTTGAAATCTTCACTCTGGAATATTTTGTTCTAATAGTGTTGAGAATAAAAATTTGCAGTCCTACTGCTGGTTAATGAACAAAAGGAAGCTGTAGCTAGGGCAGGGCATGGGTCAGGGGCAAGGGCAAGTTTCCATACCCACTTTACACCCTTTTCCCAGTATGTCAGTGTGCTCAATAGTTTGAAGGCTTCTTAGGTCATTCCTTACGGCCTTATAAATCCTTGTCTATGTAATAGTACTTCATTTATAATGTGATAACAAGTCTTTGATTCATTAAAAAATATGTTAAATTTCAGCAAATAAATCTTAGAGTATTCTTTCTTCTTTAGGTTTTTGTTCTTTGCTTTTTTGTTTTTCTTTTGAGAGAAGGTCTGATAAACTGTCACAGGTGGACTTGAAGTTGGGATCTTTCTGCCTTACCTCCCATAGTGCTGGGATTACAAGTGTCCACCACCAAGCCTACCTTCCTAGGTGACTTAAACAGAGTCTTCATTCACTAACTGTATATTTGAAAATTCAAAATGAAGAAGTTATTCTTTAAAAAAAAATCGTAATTTTTTTAGGATCATAATTTCAATAACATTTCCAGTTTTGCTTTGTTGAAAAGCTTAAACTTACTCATAGAATGAACATTTATTTACACAGATTTTTATGATATAGTAAAGAAAGAAGTAATTGAAGAGCAATTTTAGAAAACATGTAATTCCTTACATCACTAACATTTGTAACACAGTATTTTCTGTCAGATATTGAAGTATAGTTTATGTTGGCAAATGTCATGATTGCTTTTGTGTTAATTTAAAATCTGTATTACATTAAAATCCAGGAATTTACTTACTAAAGATGTAGGCTATGTGATAAGTTCTTCAGAGCCATTTATGGGTTGGGTTTTGAATATGTGAATTTGTTAAACCATTGGGAATTAAAGATTCCAGCTAAACATCTCAAGTTTCTGAAACAATACATTTTCTCAGACTTCATGGAATTGTTCTGTGTCATTTACACTTGCTTGGCTCAGCAGCCCCAGCAATGAGGTATTTTTTATTTTATATTTGTTTTTGCAGGGATCTTAGCAACATCAATTGTGAAGAGCTTGGTCCTTTGCCTCCTGGATGGGAGATCCGTAATACTGCAACAGGCAGAGTTTATTTCGTTGACCATAACAACAGAACAACACAGTTTACAGATCCTCGGCTCTCAGCTAACTTGCATTTAGTTTTAAAGTAAGTTTTTAAACAGTACATGTTAAAATGCTAATCTGAATAAGAGGAAATTTGATAGGTGGGTGCTTTTTGTAGTAAATGTGAAAGAGTATCTGTTCTCTTCAACTTATAATTTACTTCTAGTGATCAAATTTTATGTAAGAGCTATGGCACATTTTACTCTGACATGACTATTTTAATTCTGTATTTGAGTAGGAATCAGTCCTGAAATGTTGGGAAAATGATATGTATTAAGAATGCTCAAATATAAGGGGCTTTTTCAGGGGCAATAGATTGACAGAAGTTAAGGCTAATTTGGTGTTGCCATTGCAGCTACTCCTCTTAGTGGCTGACATTTCAGTAGCACTTATTGTTTGACAGGTGTTCTTTGTATTTTACATATATTAACAATTTAATCTTCAGAAATACAGTTTCATCCTCAGTGATATAGTTACTGCAATTTTACAAAAAAGGAAATTGTATGGAAATTGACTTTCTGTAAGTCAGTAAGTGGCTGCATCTTGATTCATATCCAGACTCCTTGGCATTAGTCTACTGTTGGCCACTGTACTGAGCATTGTTTGTGTATTATTTGCATCCTTTGCTGTTCTTTCCTCTCTAGATGCCTAGTTTTTTCCTGCCTTTATTAGTTACTGGCATTGCCTTCTAGGAAGGGAAGGGAGAAGGACAAGAGAGAAAGGAAATTTCATTACCAAGCAAGGTGGCAGAGTGTCTTTTTCACCGGTTTTGGCAAAAACACATTAACAGTGAGGTAGCAGCAAGGTTGTTCGTGTTGGAATCTGGTAAACAAGGACTGGTGGTGCAGCTCAGTGGTAGAGGACTTGCCTGAAGTGGGCAAGGTTCTGGGTTTGATATCTGTGACATACCAAAAAACAAACAAACAGAAACCAAAAAAAACAAAAACAAAAAACCTGAAAAGGTTTTGTGTGACTTCAGAATAACTCACTCTAGTATTTCTCAGTAAATGGCATTACCTGCTCTGCTATCCTCAGTCATTAATATTAATACTCAAAAGTGAAGTACCTAGCCGGGCGTGGTGGCACACGCCTTTAATCCCAGCACTCGGGAGGCTGAGGTAGGCGGAGCGTTGTGAGTTCGAGGCAGGCTTGGGCTACAATACGAGCGTAAGACCGGCCTGAACTACATAGTGTGACCCTGCCTCAAAAAAACCAGGGCTGGGAGTTTGGCTCAGTGCCTTAAGTGCCTGCCCTGGCAGGCGCGAGGTTGTGAGTTCAATCCCTGGTGCCGCAAAAAAAAAAAAAAAAAAAAAAAAAGTGAAGTACCTCTAATGTGCATTAAAATACTAAAAACTAATTTTGTAATGCATTTTTAGATGGCTTTGGAAAATATCTGTTTCATTAACCTTTTTGGAAATAGGTTAAATAGAGGAAAACAGGTAAGAGATTGCTAACAGTTGTTTCAAATAATAGAAGAAAGCATTTAAAATATCTATCTTTGGTTTCTTCTTTGAATGTATAATTATCCTGGCTGTCTCATTGTGTCACTAGATCTTGCTTTATTGTGAGATTCTAAAACCTTGGTTTACAAATGAAATTTACAAATATTTGAAAGTCTTCCAAAGAGTAAGCTTTTGGAGAAATATAGAGAAGTATGATCTCTTTCTGTGCAGCAGGATGCAGAGCTGAGGTAGCAATATAAGCGCACGCCACAATTTACCTTTTGGGTAACACTGCTCTGGGGCAGCCCCTACTGGCGTAATTTCAGCATCATAAAATCTTTTTATCTTCAACCTTAAAACACAAGGGCAACTTTGCTAAAGTAACTGTACGCTAGCAGTATGTGGATTCCTCTTGGTCAAGAACTTTGCTAGTATTTGGTATTATTGGACTTAAAAGTGTTTTTCCATTCTGATGCTGTTTTTAGTGGTATCTTGTTGTGACTTTAATTTGACATTATTAATGTGGTTGGATACCTTTTCATAGGTTTGTTGACTGTTTGAACTTTTTTTGTGAAGGCCCTCTTCATGCCTTTTGATTATCTCATTATCTATTGAGATTGGAGAGATTTTCATTGGCGTGTTGACCAGTAGTATCAGTTCTTATGAATTGTTTGTATCTTTTGCTCACTTTTATGATGTATTCTTTATATCTTAAATTTTGACCAGTAATGAATTTTTTTATTTTAATTTTTTTTGAGATAGGATGGCCTTGAACTCATGGCAATTCTCCTGCTTCAGCCTCCCGAGTGCTGGGATTACAGGTGTATATCACCATGCCCAGGTGTAAGGAATTTTAAATATGTTTTCTGGTTTGTCCTTTATAGTAAAATCTAATCCATCCTGGCTGAGGATGGTGGCACATGCTTGTAATCCCAGCATTTGGAAGTCTGAAGCAGGAGGACTGTTGAGGCCAGCCTGAAAACTACATATCTTAGAAACAAACAGACAAACCCAAAACAATATCAACAGCAAAAAAACAAATCTAATCCATCTGGGCTTTACTTTTTTTTTTTTTTTTTTGTTAATTTTATTTTAAAGAGAATAAAACCAAGCGAAATAAAACAGAATAAAACAAATCAAAACAAACCAGTGTTAAGTGACACAGGACTTCAAAACAATAGGAAATTAACAGTGGTTACTATAATGCCTCTTGCTGTCTTCAACATAGCTGCAGATACCTTTAAACATAGTAAAAATCAAACAAAACAGAACAGAATACAACCAATAAAGACAAAACAATGAATGCAATAAAGAACTTGAAACAAGACAATAGTAAATCCAAAGTGGCTACCATAATATATCTTGTTATCTTTGAAATAGCTGCCCATGCCGTCGAATATAATAAAATCAAACAAAACAAAACAGAATAAAACCCAGCCCAACAAAACAATAGAAATGATACAGGACTTCAAAACAAGATAATAGAAAATTAACAGTGGCTACCACCTTCAGAAGGAGAGCCCCCATAGTTGCCACACTGCACACCATTGTCCTCTGAATAGATGATGAGACCACCAGCCCTAGACGTGCAAAGTCAGTGAAACACCAAAACGCCACAAGCATCAAATTGCATTTCACCTCAGTAGCTATCCTCACAGCCTGTGTTTCTCCAGATCAGCCGGTCGCTTACAGCCGGGTGGCTCTTCTCGTTTCTCAGCCTGTGTACTAGAAGAGGCTGGGGTCTGGCTGTCTCCCCAGTGGCAGCGGCCTACACATGGTGCTGGTTCACAGGGAGAGCTTGCTTCTTGGTGAATTCTTGTTCTCTTTCCCCACAGTTCGTGAATGGCCCTGACTCACAGGGAAAGGCTGGGGTCTGGCTGTCCCCCTAACACTGGTAGCCCAGACATGGCACTGGTTCGCAGGGAGGGCTTGCTTCTTGAATTCTTGTTCTCTTCCCCTGCAGTCTGCAAATGGCGCTGACTCACAGGAAAAGGCTAGAGTCTAGCTGTCCCCCTGGCAGTGGCCTGGGCTTTACTTTTGTTTACGAATCTAAGTGGCATATAGGGGCAACTAACTGGAGTTTGGGAAGATGTTATGTTGAGGCTCTCTACAGAAAGGTTTTTATTTTTCTGTTGTAATTGTTACTTGCCTGCTTCCTACACTAGACTGAATTACTTAAAGAGAGCCCATATCCTGTATTTTTCTTTCTTTAATATATACAGTGATGACAGACCTTTTAGAGCTTTCAGTGATTCCAACAGGCTGCTGGAACACATGTGCCATAGTTCTCCACCACTGGTCTAGAACATATCCAAGTACTTGGCAAATGAGTCATAGTAATAAAGAGCCAGAATGACTCTTTCAGAGGTTAAGTAAAGATCTAAAAGGTGGTTGTACTTTATTTATCTCCTGCCTTCGGGATCATCATCATTTCTTTAGTAATAGAAGTTTGGTTTGATGGTATTGGGAACACTTCAGTAGCACAGTGTCTTGGTTACTTTTCTCTCATTGCTGAGACAAAATACCCGATACCCAAGGTTAAGGAAGGAAGGGTGTATTTAGCTCACAGTTTGTGGAGGTTTCAGTTCATAATCAGCTGACTCAAAGGCAGAGTGGTATATGGCAGAGGGCAATAGTTCGTGGCAGCAGAAAACAGCACAAGTAACGAGCAAAAGGGGAGGAACATGGAGAGAAGAGTCTGTGAGTCATTGACAGACTCTAGAAGCCTGCCTCCATGCCTGCATGAGGCTTTGGAAGGACATCCAGGTTCAAACCATAACATTCCGCCCCTGGCCCCCCAAAGACTTATGCACATGTTTTATGCAAAAGATGTCTAGTCCAGGAGTTGGCAAAGTTCTGAAAGTTTCAGCATTGCTGAAAGGCCCAAGTCCAATGTCTCCTCTGAGATTTAAGGCAAGCTCTTAGCTGTGAATCCCTGTACAAATGAAAAGATAGTTAAACACTTCCAACATTCAATGGCACAAGATACCAATTTCCATTTCAAAAGGTACAAATGGATACAAAGGATTGGGACCAAAGCAAGTCCAAAATTCAGCAGGGCAAACACTAAATCCTATAGTCCATGTGGAACATCCAAAGCAATCTGTGGCAAATTTTGAGCTCCAAAAGGCTTATGTGGCTCTGCCCCTACTACACTTCTGGTCGTTGAAGCTCTCACAGCTTCTCTCTTAGGCTGGCTTTGCTTCCTCCTTGCAGGTCTTCTTAAACAATCCATACTTCTTTCTTTTCCAGACTTCTGGGTTCTCCACCTTTGACTTTGCACTCATAGCTTCGCATATCGCACTCTCAGGGGCACACTGCCTGAGCTCCCAGGTCTTCTGAAATCAGGGTGGAAGCCTTTTTAACCTCAGAACTCTTGCATTCTGTATGTACCTAAAACCAGTGCCATGTGGATGATGCTAAGGTCTGCTGCCAGCTGGAGCATTAGCCAGGCTTTCCTCTCTCTTTGCTGTAGGGGTTGAGTGCAGCCGCTGCTGCCATTCTGGAGCATGGAGCTCTGTGGCTTTCTCCTCAAAGCAAACTTTTTCACTTTTGCAATTTTGAGTCTGCAAAGCATGGGGACCCAATGTTGCTTGTGATGCCGTAAGGCCATCTTTTATAGTCTTCTATTTTCAACAATAGAGATCTCAGTTCTGTCTTTGCAATCCACAGCTTTACTGGAGCTCTTTTCCTGGCCAAACACAATGTTTCAAATCATCCTGCTGGGCTCTTTGCTCTTGATTCACAACATAAATCTGGCTAAAAGCCCCCAACAATAGCCATGCCACCGCCTCAACATTAGACTGCCTTGAAATTTCTTCTGCCAGGTTAGTCCACTGCCCTTAATCTCAGTTTCAGGCAAAGTCTCTGGACACGAGCAAGATGCTGACAAACTTTCTGCCAAGCCGTAACACCCATCCTCTAGAGTTTAGCAACTAATGCAGTCCTTCTTCCCAGAAGAAACCTCCTGAGCCTGGGTCTTTATCGGCAGGATTTCTGTCAGCCTTCTGGTCTTCTGAGCTCTGACCACAATCTCCCATACAGAACAACCTAAGACATTCCAGTGCCACTCTTTGAGGCAACATCTCCAAACCTTTCCAAACTCTTCCCACAAGCCATTCCCAAAGGCTCTTGAACCACATGGTCAGGTATAGTCACAGCAATGACCCCACTCCACTGGTACCAAATTCTGTCCTGGTTACTTTTCTCTCGTTGCTGAGACAAAATACTCGATGCCCAAAATGAAGGAAAGGAAGATTTATTTAACTTACAATTTTTTGGAGGTTTTAGTCCATACTCAGCTGGCTCCAAGGCAGGGTGGCATGGCCAAGGGTTAACCATTCACGGTAGTCACAAGTGACAATAGCAAAAAGGGCAAAAGGGGAAAGCACTCCTCCTTCCCTCCCTTATATTGTATGCCAGCTACTTGCCCCTGGGTGGGTGCAGCATTCACACTGCCAATCCCAGTGCTAGACAGCGAACCAGTCACAAACGCTAGACTTAGCTGCGTTTGAAAGCCCCCCCCACCGCCATGACTGCTTGAGGCTTTGGGGGGGGGGGCATTTAAACACAAACCATAACAGGTATATACCTTTTTCACTAAGTAGTTGAATTAAATAATGGAATGAAAGTTAATGTTCCAAAGGAGGAACTACAGATGGGATGATTAGAAGTGTTTTTTTACCTTTTTTGTTTATTGAAGTAAATGGCAGAAGTAATTTGAAGAACACTGGACTTTACCTCTTAGGATTATTTTTCAATTCTGTTTGTTAGCTTACATTAATATGGACAGTATATCCTTTCCCTAGTAGAAAATTTTCATTTGAAAATATATTTTCATATTATTTTATACCTCTCTTTAGTATCTTTGAATTGTAAATTACTGTGCTATAAAAAACTTGAGTATACCTTTAATCCCAGCACTTGGGAGTCTGAGGTTGGAGGAGTGTTGTGAGTTTGAGGCTGGCTTGGGCTACAACATGAGTGCAAGGCTGGCCTGAACTACATAGTGTGACCCTATCTCAAAAAGCTAGGGCCAGGAGTTTGGCTCAGTGGCTTAAGCGCCTGCCTGGCAGGCGCGAGGTTGTGAGTTTGATCCCTGGTGCCACCAAAAAAAAAAAAAAAAAGGAGCTTGAGTATTTGTGTATTTGGTTTTTTTTGTTTGTTTGTTTTAGGACAGGATTTCAGAATTTCTACTGTCAGCATCTTTACATTTTTAGTAAAGTTTCCAGCCTGATAAATATTCTCTAAGGTTTAATATTCATCTTTTATTAGGCAAAATATGTAAAAAATTATTCACAGCATTAGGATTTCCATCAAAAATTAAATTAGAGCTGGGCGTGGTGTTGCATACCCGTAATCCAGCACTCAGGAGGATGATGCAGGAGGATTGTTGTGAGTTTGAGACCAGCCTGGGCTACAAAGTGAGCCCAAGGCCAGCCTGAACTGTATAGTGAGACCATGTCTCTAAAACACCAAAGGAAAAAAAAAAAAGTGATAAAAGAGTAGTTTTTATTCAGATATATAATATAAAACCTAATTTATATGTGAAAGTGAATTCATTACAGTGAGGCACAAAAAGCAATTTTAACCTCAGCTTGCAGTTTTAAAAAAGATATTCACATTGGGCATGGTGATGCATGCCTTTAATCCCAGCACTTGGGAGGCTGAGACAGGATTACTGTGAGTTTGAGGCCATCCTGGGCTACAAAGTGAGTTCAAGGCCAGCCGGAATTGCATAGTGAAACCCTGTTTAAAAAAAAGACCAAAAACAAAACAAAACAAAACAAAAAAAGAAAAAAGAAAAGATATTCATAAGACACTAATTTTAAAATTTCACTGTTCATCTATTAATCTTTACATATCACAGGATATGTTGGATAGAAATTTTATTTCTCTTAATGTTTTATTTCTGTTGCTTTAAAACTTGGAATGTGGGCCATTCATGGACCGGGGCTAGAGAGAACAATGTCCGCAGCACCAGACAAGCCCAGTCTGGGAACCGGCACCATGCGCAGGCCTCTGGCAGACTGAGAACAGACAGACCCCAGCCCCTTCCGGCGCGGGCTGGCAGACAACCCAAGAATTATTATTTGAGAGGAAATAACAAGAGAATTTACTGCCTCTAGAGAAATACATACTAGGCCTGTTATATCTAAAATGTAAATGAAGACATCCAGTTTGATTTAAATATTTTCTTATGCAGATACTTTAATCTCTCTTAGCCCTTACCTTCCAAATCCTTCCTGCAATATTGTTGGTATTCTTCTCAGAGGATTTTTTTTTTTTTTTTTTGCGGCACCAGGGATTTAACTCACAGCCTTGCGCCTGCCAGATAGGCACTTAAGCCACTGAGCCAAACTCCCAGCCCTAGTTTTTTGAGGCAGGGTCGCACAGTGTAGCTCAGGTCAGCCTTGTGCTCGTGTTGTAGCCAAAGCCGGGCCTCAAACTCGCAACGCTCCGCCTACCTTAGCCTCCCGAGTGCTGGGATTAAAGGCGTGCGCCACCATGCCTGGCTTCAGAGGATTATTTTTTGATGACCTGGAGATCGTGCTGTTCCTTTGAGGCCTGAACATATAGTCTGTCAGTGATAAAGCACATTGTTTTCAAACTAGTGCAAAACCTCATTAGGATTCAATAAATATTGTGGCCATGGAAACATTGTCTTAAATAATTTGTAGTTTGTTTTTTGTTTCAGTTGCTTGAAAACATACTTTATAGATTTTTTTAAATACTAACTCTATTAGAAGTTAAAATAATTATTTACTCTGCTTACCACGCTCTGAGTGCTGGTTAAATGCTGTCTCATGTCACCCACATTTCAATCCTAGGCTATCTGTCTCTCACCAGTGAGAAAAGTGGAACCTCAGACAGTCACATAATTTATCCAGAGGTACTTAAGAAGTGTAGGAGCTGAGATTTGAACCCAGCCAGTCTAACTAGAAAGTTTTTTTCTGTCTTTTCTTGTTTATATTCTTTTAACCTTATGCTTTCCTTCTTTTTACTGGCAGTACCAGAAGTTGTTCTGCCTTATACCCTTAAAGAAAGCTTTAAAAAAAAAAAAAGAAAAAGAAAAAAAAAGATGACATTGGGCAAGGGCTTTGTAGTTCGGATCTTTTTTCTGCTTGTCAGGATCACTTGTTTCAAGAAAATCATTTGATTGCTTTGTAAGATCTGGACATTGTTAGAGGCCTTAACAGAGATCAGATTGGCACCCTCACTGTTTCCTGGCCAGAGCTGACATTAAGCTCTTATGTAACGGCCCCTGTGTTCTAGCATAGCCGAAGAGATAGGCTGCTTTATTAGGTAGTTGGACTTTTTCTTCTCATGTGCATCAGAAATAATAGTTCCAGAATGGCTGAATTCCAGAGTTTTTGCTGTTTTGGTTTTATCTTTCAGTTTTTTAAAAAATAGAAGCAGAGTTTTATTAAAGGTAGGGCAAGAAATAGGCTCTGCAGAGCAAGTTTGGGCCAAATAAAAGTAGAAAAAGAAGTGCACCCTCCTGTTGTAGGTGGCCACCACAGAAGAGTGAACATAGTATAAAGTGACCTGTCCTTCAGCTTTAAACCTTCTTTTCTATTTGAAGGGTTTTTTTGTTTTGGTTTGGTTTCCTTTGTTTGTTTTTGAGATGGTCTCACCATGTAACCCAGGCTGTCCTTGAACTCATGATGATTGTCCAGCCTCACCCTCCCAAGTGCTGGGATTACAGGTGTGTGCCTTCCCATCTGGCATCCATTTGCAGGTCTTGCATAGTATTATATTCAAGGCTTTGTGAGGGAGCTGGATGTCCCCTGGATTTTTTAAAAAATCAGTGTTACTGAAAATAATTGACCTCCAGTAAATTATAAATATTTAAAGTATGCAGTTTAATTTTGACATATACCCAATACACTGTCACAACAATGATGAAAATTAGCATTCCTATCACCTTAGAAGAGCCCTTGTGCTCGTTTGTAATTTCTTCTCCTATCCTTTGCTGTGCACTTACTTTCCTGTTACTGAAACAGAATACCTGACTCCTGCAAATTAAAGATAGGACTTATTTGGCTCACAGTTTCCAGTGAATTCAGTCCATCAGCTGGCTCCAAGGCAGAAACGGCATAACAGAAGGGCCTGGGAGAGGACCACTGCTCATCCCATGGCAGCTGGGAAGCCGAGAAGGGAAGGAATCAGGAGTAAAAACACTGAACCACCCTTCCAGGTCATGTCCTCCATGGGCCACCTCTGCACAACATAGTCAGCCATGAACTCATCAGTGGACTAATCTGATGAGTATAACCCATCATTATCTAGTCACCTTTCAAAAACCCCACTTCTGAATATGAGACTTTTGAGGAATATTAATTTTTCCAGGACTGCTGTAATAGAATAGCACAAATGGGAATAGCAAGAGAAATTCATTCTCTCCGAGTCTGTAGGCTACAAATCCAGACTGAGGTAGTCAGCTGAATTGGTTCCTTCTGAAGTTGCTGAGGGAGAAGGGAGAATTTGTTCATGCCCTTCTTTGAACTTGGGTTGGTTTCTCCTAGCCTATTCTGGTGATGGTCCTTGGTTTACTGACTATCACTCCTATCTTTGTCTTCTGTCGTCTCATAGCCATCCTATTCTGTTCTGTTCTGTTGTTTTTCTTTTTCTTTTTCTTTTTCTTTTTCTTTTTTGGTGTTTGGTGGTATATACTGAAATTAAATCCAGGGCTTTTGCACTGAGCCACAGCCCAGCCCTTTTTTATTTTGAGAAAAGGTCCTGTTAACTTGCCTAGGCTAGGCTCAAACTTGCAGTCCTCTTGTCTCAGCCTGTTAGTGTACTGGGGTTATAGTGACTTGTACCACTATGCCAAGTTCCTGTATCTTTCCTGTGTGTCTGTATCCAAGTTTCCCTTCTTTTATAAGGACACCAGTTGCTGGATTTGTTGCAGCAATGCAGTGCAATATGACTTGATTAAATCTAAAATTAAGGTCCCGCCCACAGGTTCTAAGGATTAGGACTTCACTGTATCTTTTTGGGGGACACAGGTATCTTGTAAACATACCATTCTCAGTCACTAAGCTACTTTCCAGCACCATGTATTATTTTGAATTCTAGATAAATAAGATCATGTAGTATGTATTCTTTTTTGTTTGGTTTCTGTTTCCCAATATAATTTGGAGATTTGTCTCTGTTGCTGCATGTATAGTTTGTTTTTGTTGCTGGTGGCATTACATTTTATAGATATGCATTACAGTTTATCCATTTACCTATTGATGGCTATTTGAGTCCGTCCTCCCCCTCCCCCCGCAATGTTTGGCTATGACAGATAACTCTTAAAAACATTTATGTGTAAATCTTTGTATGGACCTACTTTGTATCTGTTGGATAAATAATTGCTTAAGAGTAGAATGACTGAATCTACTGGTAGACTTTTGTATAGCTTAAAGAATATGTCAGATTGCCTTTCAAAGTGATTGTATCATGGTACAGTCCCATAAATAGTTGCTTGATATTCTTGCTAACACTTGGTATGACTAACCTTATTAATTTTGGACATCCTAATAAGGCATACAGTGGTATCTCATTCTGGTTTTAATGTGTGTTTCTATAATGATGATGAATGCTGGGCATCTTTCATGTTTTTATTTTCCTTCCATATATCATCTTTGGTGAAATCATTGTGTTCTATCCCCATAGCTATTCAGTTGTTTATTGTTGAGCTTGATTTAGATATATCAAATACATACTTTCCAAAGGTTTTCTTCATGATTTCACTTAATTTCCTTGTATCTTTTGAAAGCAGAATTTAAAATATTGTTTTACAAAGTTTAATTCATCTGTTTCTTCTTTCATGGATTTTTTTTTTTTTTTTTTTTTTTTTTTTTTTTTTTTTTTTTTTTTTTTTTTTTTTTTTTTTTTTTTTTTTTTGCGGCACTGGGGATCAAACTCACAACCTTGCACCTGACAGACAGGCACTTAAGTCACTGAGCCAAACTCCCAGGCCTGGTTTTTTGAGGCAGGGTCTTACTGTGTAACTCAGGCCGGCCTTGCACTCGTGTTGTAGCCCAAGGCAGCCTCGAACTCACAATGCTCCACCTACCTCAGCCTCCCAGGTGCTGGGATTAAAGGCATGCACCACCACGCCCGGCTTTTTTTTTTTTTTTATTATTTTAAAGAGAATAAAACAAAACAAAACAGAATAAAGCTAATTAGAACAGAACAATGCAAGCAATACAGGACTACAAAACAAGACAACAGGAAATCAACAAAGGCTACCATAATGTCTCTTGTTTTCTTCAAAATAGCTGTCCATGCCATCATACACAATAAAATCAAACAAAGCAAAATAGAATAAAAGCAGTCAAAAGAATAAAAGCATTTTAGGACTTCAAAACAAGACAATAGGAAATCAACAATAGCTACCATAATGTCTCTTGTTTTCTTCAAAATAGCTGTCCATACTATCACATGTAATAAAATCAAACAAAACAAAATAGAATAAAACCAATCAAAAGAAAAGAATGAACATATTATAGGACTCCAAAACAAGATAATAGGAAATCAACAGTGGTTACCATAATACATCCTGTCATCTTCAAAATGGCTGCCCATACCATCAGAAACAGTAAAATCTAACAAAACAAGACAGAATAAAACCAAACCTAACAAAATTATGAAAAGAATACAAGAATTCAAAACAAGATAATAGGAAATTAACAGTGGTTACCACTTTCCCTTTTAAGGCATTTCCTCCCCTATCACTTTCATAATATTTATGGTGCTTTTTGGATCCCACTAACTCCATTTTTTTTATGCTAGGGAGATAACTTCATGTTCACCCGTATGAGTCCAAACCATTTCACCCATGAGCAGGATCTCCAGTTGCATCCGTTTACCTAGAAGAGCCTCAATATTATCCTACCCTAGAGCTGAGTAGCTTTCCATTGTATGAAAATTCTGTATCTTTCTTACCCATTCTACAGTTGATGGGCAAGTTACCCTTGCTTTTTTTCTGGTCTCCTGTCATGTAGAACAATTATTTTCTCTCCTTTGATTTTCAGTCTGTGAATTTCCTTTTGAGTTAAATGTGTTTCTTGTATACAGTACATTGATAGATCTTGTTTCTTGAGCCACTCTCCCTGTGTTTCTTTTTATTGGTGAATTGAGGCCATCTACATTAATAGTTACACTGGCATGCATTGGTTCTTCTCTGCCATGCTGTCCTGCTGTTGGCCCTCTACTTTTCCCCTTCATTCAATCGCCTGTTCTGTTTGGTGATCCTCCTCTGCTACTATTCCTGGAACCATGGTCATGTTTATCTCTCTCTAGCATATCCTTCAGCACTCTCTGTAGGATTGGTTTGGTGGTCATAAATTCCTTCCATTGTTTTTTATCATGGAAGTATCATATTTTCCCATGAATTTTGAAAGATAGTTTTGCAGGATACATCAATCTGGGTTGCAAGTTGTTTTCTTTCAGGATTTGAAACACTTCACTCCAAACTCTTCTTGACTTGATGGTTTGGTTGACAAGTCTGCCTTGATTCTGATTGTTTTTCCTTTATAGGTGATCTGTTTCTTTTCTCTAACAGCTTTTAATATTCTGTTCTTGTGCTGAATTTCTGGGATCTTGATTATTGTATGTTTGGGTGTAGATTTATTTTGTTTATGGCTAGTTGGAGTTCTGTATGCCGTGCTTATCTTTATGCCAGATCCTTTTCCCATGTTTAGGAAGTTTTCTGCTACTACTTCTGTAAATAGTGTTTTTATTTCATTTGTGTTGACCCCTGCTTCTTGGATGATACCTATCATTCTTAAATTATTTTTCTTTGTGTCGTCTTATAGGTGTTCAATTGTTATTTCCTGGTTCCTTGTTATTTTTTATTTACTTATTTATTTTGTAGCACCAGGGGTCAAACTCACAACCTCGAGCCTGCCAGGCAGGCGCTTAAGTCACTGAGCCAAACTCCTGGCCCTAGTTTTTTGAGACAGGGTCACACTATGTAGTTCAGGCTGGCCTTGTACTCACGTTGTAGCCCAAGCCAGCCTTGGACTCACAATGCTCCTATCTCAGCCTCCCGAGTGCTGGGATTAAAGGTGTGTGCTACCACACCCAACTTTCCTTGCTATTTTTAAGAGATCTTTCCTTTCACAATCACTGGCTGCAATCCTGTCTTCAAAGTCTGAAAGTCTACAGTCTCAAGCAGTTTTGCCAGCTTTTGATCAACTTTTTAATTTCCTGGATATCTCTGAATCTGTTTCATGCATTGTAATTCCTTCCTATATGGTTCATTCAAGGTTTCTATCATTTTCCTATGCTCCTCCTTTTTATCTGTGTCTTCTTTAGATATGCTCAGCAATTCTTTCATTATGTTTGTGATTTCTTCTTTTACCTGAGACATTATTTCTGAGCGGCTTACTTTTACAGTCTCACGAAGTTGTTTCTTCAGTTGCTATCCTCTCAGAGATTTCGGGTGCATGACTTCCGTTTTCTCCCATGACTGTATCTCCCAGACTTGTTCTGTGTGGGCTGGAGGTCTGCGACTGCCTTTTGCTCCTTTGTCTTGACATTCTCCTGGGTTCCTCCTGACAAGTTGGTTGTGGGGTCCCAGGCCACTTCCCACGTTGGCTGCTCCTCCATGGTGTAGAGAAATGGGACAGGTTCCCGGAGAGGTAGCAGGGCATGGGGCGGGCTCCTCCAGACCCATGCAGCTACACTGAGGCTTCCCCGATGACCAGGGGCTTGTGGTGGCAGGGTTGCTGCTTCTCTCAGCCTGCATGTCTACACCAGGACTCCCCTGATAGTGTCAGACACACAGGGGTTTGTTTGTCTGATTATCCTGATGGGCACTGGCTGCCTGAAAGAAGCAGGGGTCTCCAGTGGCAGCCTGTGGGCACATGGGGTGTATCTGACTGTCTCCCTGCTCGAGCTGGCTGCCCACAGGAAGCAAGCTTTCCGATGGCAGCATTGTTGTGCAGGGGTGGATCTGGCTCCATGGATTATATTTTTGTTGTTGTATCTAAGAAATCATTGCTGGCTAGGCATGGCAGATCCCTGTAATCCCAGCACCTGGGAGCCTGAGGCAAGGTGATGAGGCAAGATGATTGCTGCAGGTTCAAGGCCAGCCTGGGCTACAAAGTGAGCTCAAGGCCACCCTGAACTGCATAATGAAACCCTGTCTCAAAAAATAAAATAAAATAAAATAAAAACAAACAAAAAAAACAACAACTTAATTGCCTGACATAGGACATAAAAATGTTCTCCTCCGTTTAGAAGTTACATAGTTTTAGGTCAATGACAGCAAACCTTTTAGAACTTTCAGTAATACAAATATCCCACTGTGGCACATAGGCCATAGATTTGCCGCTACTGTTTGGGTTTAGCTTTGCTTTGCTTTCTTTTTTTAATTAGCTAAGTTTTTTTTTTTTTTTTTTTTTTTTTTTTTTTTTTTTTTTTTTTTTTTGGTATCAAACTCAGGACCTTGTGCTTGCCAGGCAGGCACTTGTGCTGCTGAGCTATATTTCCGACCCACCCCACCCCCCACCTTTTTTTTTTTTTTTTTTTGAGACAGAGTCTCAACATGTAGTGCAGGCTGGTCTTGAATTCACTTATATAGCCCAGGCTGGCCTCAAAGTCACGATGATCCTCCTGCCTCAGCCTCCTGAGTGCTGAGATTACAGGTGTGTACCACCACACCCTGCTGGTTTTTTTAGGTTTTATATTGAAATCTATGGTCCATTTTGAGGGTTTTTTTCCCTCTGGTTCTGAAAATTAAAACCAGGGCCTTCATCATGCCAGACATATGCACTAGCATTCAGCTATATCCCCAGCCTTTTGAATTTTTAAAATTTTATGACAGCATCTTGTAATGTGCCTGAGTTGCTTAGGCTGACCTTGAATTTATACTTCTCTTGCCTCAGTCACCCAAGTATCTAGAGTTACAGGTGTGTACCACCACTCCCAGCTTGAATTAATTTTTATATCTGGTGCAAAAAATAGTTGGGTATACTTTTTTTTTTGGCAGCATTGGGGATTCATCTCAGGGCTTCATACATGCCCCTAGCTCCCTAAGTTTATTTTCTTAAAGTAGGATTATATAATTATTTGTGGAGTACTTTTATTTACATAATATTCTATTTCATAATGTTTGGAAGAGTAGTTAATATTAGCTTGACATTGACAGAAATGCTGTATTTTCTCTGTATGGTTATATTTTAGGTATAAGATTTGGCTTGTACATTAGACTCACTATGTGTAATGCAAATTTGGGTGATCTATTTAGAGAAATGAAAGTTATTTTCCGTATTTGATCATTGTACTTTACCTTTAGGTTCAATTGTCTTGTCTATTCTTCGTAAAATTAATTTTAAATTTCAACTTTGTCACAGTGAGTATACAGACATCAGTAACAAATCATCTAAAATTTTATTTCCTGACAACTTATAATTACACCATGACATCATAGGGTTCTTCAAAAATCTTTGATGTAATTTATGACGTTTTATGCCAGGAAAATAAAAATATGTTTTTGACAAGTGCCCTTTAGAATTGTTATTGTATTTATGATGTTGTTGGATTATTTTCATTTTGTGGTAAACTATATATATGCATTTAAAAGTCACATTACCACAATAGTAAATGTACTTAATGCCTTTAAAATGGTTACAGTCTTAAATTTTATTTTTATGCACACACGCAGAATAGTCATTTTATGAAGCACTTAGACATGCTTGTAAAGTACTTAGTTCTCTGTGCCAGTACCTTACATATGTGCTTCTCCATTCTTGTGACTCTGACTGTAGTAGGTAGTGAAGGAAGGGACTCTGCTGAGCTTCTAGTTTGAGCTCCTGTTTGGCTCTTACAGCAAGACGAACTCTAGAAAACAAACAATGTTTGGCATATGCTTGAATTTTTAAATGGATGATGGAATGATATAGAGGAAAATGGAAATGGTATTTGAAAAATTTGTTCTCAGCAACTGTATGAAGCTGTATCCAATGCTTGGGGATGTAACACAGTGAAAAACTGATTATCTACCATGTACAAGGTCCTGGGTTCAATCCCCAGTACCACAGAAAGAAAAGGGGAAAAACCCTCTATTATCCAGTTCTATCAATTCATATAGACTCTGGAAAAAGTAAACTTTAGAGTTAGCTTGTTGTTGCCAAAATATGTCAAGCTAACCTTATGTCCTAATTAGGCATGGAAAGTAATATAGCTAGACTTATTTTATAGTTTGATGCTATTTTAAATGTGTGATTGCAGTTTTTGTGTTTAAAATACTTTCCTAATTACTTTTTTGTTTACTTCCAGTCGGCAGAACCAGTTGAAAGATCAACAGCAACAGCAAGTGGTGTCATTATGCCCGGATGATACAGAGTGCCTGACAGTACCAAGATACAAGCGAGACCTCGTTCAAAAACTAAAAATCTTGCGGCAAGAACTTTCCCAACAACAGCCTCAGGCTGGTCACTGCCGTATTGAAGTTTCCAGGGAAGAGATTTTTGAGGTAAAACGCCAAGTCTTATTTTAAAATAGAGGAAAGTTATATTTAATGTTTTATACTCTTTTCCAAGAATACTTTCTTGAGACTCATGTTTCTTCAGAGTGGCGGATTCTCATTAATTTCTATTTTGATTGTGGGGAATAAGGCACTGATGTTAGAAAGATTTAGTATGTACAGTAAGCACTTAAATGGAATGATGAGTGCCAGATGTTCTGATGCAGTTTGACCTCTGCACTGCAAAAACTTGTTAGCCAAGACCTTACTTTCTAACTCTTCTGAAAGGTAAGAGACTTTTTTTTTAAAGAGGAGAGTTTTAATTTAGCTCACCAGGTAAGGGACTCTTAGAAAAGTTATTTTGTCTGATTACTATTGGACTGCTTCCTTAATTTGTTAAAAATCTTTATTGCTGGCGTATAATTTTTATCTTTGAATTGCAGCCTAATACCAGATTCAAAGTTCTTGCATAATAAGTGACAGATCAAAGGTAGGGCTTTCCTACTCATTAAAGGATTCCTGAAGAAGAGATGTCTGGGGATCTGATAATCCTTTTCCTAAAGGATAAACTTTTTGCTCCCAGACTACTTCTGACCTTGTTGATAGTTAATCATTTGGCAAAGGTGGCAGTGGCCTTGGGAACTGTTAGGGCACCAGCTCTGGGAGCTAATCAGAGGCAGCAGTGGGGGTAAATGTGACAGTGGTTTGGGGGAGAGCGTGAAGAAAGCAGGCAGTGAGAAGCTACTTTGGGCTTCAGTAAGAGCATCTGCTGCAGTGTGGCCAAAGCAGCCTGAGAAACTTTACTATCTAGGACCCAGCCAGGTGTCTGGCACACAAGCTGGTGCCAGAAATATGTGCCTCAGGCACTTACACTTTCACTTGCTGGATTCCTAGAGGGTGATATATCCTTCTGTACTAGTGCTGCCACCCAGGATGTCTCTGCTTAGCCCACAGCCACTCAAGGAAACAGTACCAGGAATTTTCAGTGTATCCCTGACCATGAGTTGGGCTGTAGATGGAGCCCAGAGGACTAGTGCTTGCCTGGTGTGTGTGGAGTGGTGGGTTCCTTTGGTGGTCTTACTAACATGAATAAATGAATACATACATACATACATACATAAAATATGAATGAATGGGCAAGGGCTGGTAGTTGGGGCTAGTGCACTGTGGGAATCTGTGTGTCACTAGGATCGGCACATTGCTAGGAGCTGGGTCAGTAGGCCACAGCAGCAGAGTATGAAAAGAGTCAATCATTTATATTTTAAAATAATAAAATGTTGTCTGTGTAATGAAGATTACATTAATGATTGCTTACATTTTGTGGAACTTTGTTTTTCTTGTATGTATTTTTTTTTTTTTTTTTTTTTGAAATAGGGTCTTGCTGTGCAATTCAAGCTGGCCTTGGGCTCACTTGCAAGGATCCTCCTGCCTCAGCCTCCCAAGTGCTGGGATTACAGGAGTGCATGTATTTACTTTTTACTGATGCCTATGACCTAAAATTAGGTCAGCCAACTTTTAGGGATTAGCTACTTCTACCCAATTCTGTTTGTATTATTGGTAGAATGATTACCATGGTTCATAGAACTAAAATATAGAGGTTTTTTTTTTAACCTAGTAGACTTTTAGTGTATTTATCAAGTGAATTGCTTGAAGTAGGGTTAAGCTATATTCTTTTAGGTTTTTAAAGTTCCACAAACTTTGAAGTATCAGAATTTATCTACTGATTTGTTGAATACATTTTACTTTATTTAAACTATATTTTAGGGGCAGAATGGGAAGGATAGCTTAAATAATAGGTTAAAACAACCTAATAGTGATAATACTCTATACTTACATTTTTTTTCCAGGAGTCTTATCGACAGGTCATGAAAATGAGACCAAAAGATCTCTGGAAGCGATTAATGATAAAATTTCGTGGAGAAGAAGGCCTTGACTATGGAGGGGTTGCTAGGTAAAGGCCTGTCAGTTAATGACATAGATCTTTGTCCTTATAAATTTAAGATTCTTTCTGTGGTGTGACTTTCTTATGGATATTTGTTTTCTAATATAATAATCCCTAGTATTTGTGGCACAGAGAAAATTTTAATAGGTATATTCATGATGAGGTTATGATAGAAGGGTTATCTGAAATCTAGCTGCAACCAACTCTCCACATGCTGTTAGACGAACTTTCAGGTCCTTTCTTTATACCATCACCCTCCTTCAACACATGTTATTTTCTCTGCTTTGCATTGTCAGGAACAACCTTGAGACTTTCTGTGATACTGTTTTCCTTTTGCTCCCAGTGATCTATTTTTTTTTAACCTTGCTAATCGTGTATTATCAACCTATTTAATCCATAATATCAAAGATCATTTAGGTAAATTTCCTTGAGAAATGTCTAGAATTGAGATTAGAACTGTTCTAGACCAGGTGATTAACAGATTGTCTTTTATATTTTGAAAATTATAAGGAATTAATAAGTTGGTTATGGTAATACTGTTTATTGTGAGGTTTATAAAACATTGATGTACATTCAAAATCAAGAAGTAATTTGAAACATACCAGACAATGCAAGCTGACCTTAGTGTCCTTACCTGTGCCAAATGCCTTGGAATCTGTGACATAATACAGTATGTGTTAGGGTTTATTTAGTGAAGATGATGAAATAGGTAATGAAGTTTTTATTAAAACAATACCAGCAAAATACTCCTTTGTCCAAAGTAAATTAAAGCTATATTATATATCTGTATGAAGTAGTATAAATCTGTCCTGACAGGAATAGACGAGAATAGTCTAGATGATGTGGCTCTTTTGAAATGAAACCACAGTCTTATCTTTTGAGACAGGCTCTTGCTGTGTAGTCCAGGCTGACTTGAACTCACTATATAGCCTACACTGGCCTTGAACTCGCAGCAGTCTTCCTGGCTCAGCCTCCTGAGTGCTGGAACTAAAGGGGTGTACCACTGTGCCTGGCTCTCCGTCATTTTATATTTATCATGCATTACAAATTCATTTAGCATTTAAGGTAACAGACTACAGGGTTACAGCATCTCCTGAGTAACTGAACTTCTGTGGGGTATGATAAAAATATACAGTAGGTATTTATGTTTTTAAAAAATTTTATTACAACAAAATGTATGTTATCATTAATCCCTCTTGAAATACTCCTGTTGTTTTTCTGGGGGAGAAGGGTACCAGGAATCAAACTCAGGGCCTTGCACTTGCCAGGCAGGTACTGTGCCACTGAGCTATATATATCCCCGGCCCACTCCTGTTGCTTTGAACATGCTTATTCCATGGTTCTTGCCACAATCTGAAGCGATTTTTTGTGTGTGTATGTGCCAGGACTTGAACACAGGAGGTTGCGCTTGGCAGGCAAGCGCTGTGCCCACTGAGTTATATCCTTGGCTTAAAGCAGTTTTAAAAGTCCCCTTTCCCGAGTGATTTTAAGAAAGGTGATAAAAAATACAGTGACTGCTGCCACTGAGCGCCACCCAGTGGGCACCTCATAAACACATTACAGTGGGTCATCAGCCGCTTCACTAACAATATGACCTCTGACTCTTCCTCAAAGCCAGAATGACCATGAAATGACTCTCAATTGATTGAAAGCATCAAGACAGCCATAGTGACACAGTGAAAAGCATTCAGGGAAGAGGGCTTCCAGAACTGCTTCTGAAAGTGCTGAGAATGGTGGAATAAATATGTTTGAAGCAAGAAGGGGTATTTTGAAGGGGATTAATAGCAGTATGTCTTTACTGTAATACAGACTGATTGACTGAGACAGAATCTTGCTAGGTAGTACAGACTGGCCTTGAACTTGTAGTGGTCCTCTTAGCTCAGCCTCCTGAATCCTGGGATTACAGGCATTTGCCACCACATCTGGCTTCTATTACCCTTTTTTTTATTAGTACATGTTTGTAGTATATAATGTTTATATTCTTTGTGGAAAGTTGGTGCATGTACATAATATAATATACCTTAATTCCTTTTTAAAATCCCCTTTCCTTTTCCTCCTACATCTACTCTTGATCCTTTCCTTTTTTTTGCATTTGGAATACATAGTAATGACATTCCTTGTGTTGAATTGATACTTGTATGTACCACATCTTAATTCCTTTTTTCATCTCCTTCCCCTTTTATCTCTGTATCCCTTCTGCTTTGAGAAAAGTTGTCCTCCCTACTATTATTTCTTATTTTGCTCTTTTTAAAAAAACTTTGAATTTCTCATGTAAGAGGAACAATGCAATATTTAATCTGTGTCTGTTTCACTTAATATTACGGTCTCAAAGTATACACATTTTCCTACAAATTTCTCAAGTTTATGTTTCTTTATGGCAGTGTAGTACTCTTTTAGTTTACCCTGGTTCCAAAACCAGACAAAGATCCAATCAAGAAAAAGAACTGTAGACCAATACCTTTAATGAACATAAATGCAGAAATCCTCAAAAAGATACTGGCAAGCAGAATGCAATGAATCATCAAAAAGATCTTGTATCACAACCAAGTAGGCTTCATCCCAGGGATGCAAGAATGGTTCAAGATATACATATCAATAAATGTAATACATCAGTAAACAGAAGCAAGGACAGAAATTACATGTTCATCTCAATAGATGCAGAAAAAGCCTTTGACAATATCCACCATCCTTTCATGATAAAAATGCTGAAGAAAATAGATATAGGACCTTATCTCAATCTGATAAAAGCCATTTATGACAAATATACTACATTTTAAAAATTTAAACATTCGCTGCATTTTTCGACCACACTGCATAGATAATACTTATATATTGTCTGATGCTAAAGTGTAATAAATTGCCCAAAATTGAGTGAGCAGTGACTTCAGTATAATAAATCCAGTTTTCATTTTCTGTTTAGGCATGGTCAATTTTTTCAGTATGATCTTAGGTAACTATAGTTGGTGCTTTATTTCACTTACTAATTTTTGAAAATTATGTGCTAAAGTGAATTGGCGTACCTTTACTTATTTATTTATTTGTTTGTTTGTTTATTTTTTGTACTGGGGATCAAACTCACAACCTCGTGCCTGCCAGGCAGGTACTTGTGCCACTGAGCTACATCCCCGGCCCTATTTTTTGAGGCAGAGTCTTACTATACAGGTCAGGCTGGCCTTGAACTCACTTTGTAGCCCAGGCTGGTCTCGAACTCACAGTGATCCTCCTGCCTAAGCCTCCCAAGTCCTGGGATTAAAGGCATGCACCACCGCACCTATCTTAATGGCATATTTTAATAAAAATTTATTGATGGTCAGGCCTGGTGATGGAGGCTTATAATCCCAGCACTCTGGGAGGTTGAGGCAAGAGGATGGCAAGATCAAGCCCACAGTGGGCAACTTAGACCTGGTCTCTAAATAAAAAATGGACTGGGGATGTAGCTCAGTGCAAAGGCCCTAGGTTCAATGCCTAGTACCATCAAAAAAGAAAGAAAAAAAGTAA
Organism: Dasyprocta punctata; assembly: GCA_004363535.1. Classification (NCBI taxonomy): domain Eukaryota; kingdom Metazoa; phylum Chordata; class Mammalia; order Rodentia; family Dasyproctidae; genus Dasyprocta; species Dasyprocta punctata. Next base: position 68,670 of record RJWM01001780.1, read on the forward strand.
CAAAAATTCCTTTTTCACATCTTGTTTTCTAGGGAATGGTTATATCTCCTGTCACATGAAATGTTGAATCCATACTATGGCCTATTCCAGTACTCCAGAGATGACATCTACACATTACAGATCAATCCTGATTCTGCTGTTAATCCAGTATGATTTTTAGTTATTATGATGTATATTACATTGTGACTGCAGTGCTTTTCATCTTTAAATGTCAATGTAGTTTAATACTTAAGAATTACTTATTCTGTCATAGTCATACCCTTTGACTCAGCAATGCCTCTTCTAGAAAATTCACTCAAGTAAATGATTATAGATTTGTTCAATAATTTGGGCACAGGAATGTTTGTTATTCATAGTAGCCTCAACTGAAAACAACACAGTTGTTCACATGCATGAGGGTTGATTAAATTATAAGACAGAATAATATAGTTGATTAAGAGCATAAATTCTGGGATTAATTAAAAAGATATCAAATCATATCATAGTCTCATTATTGACTAGCTTTGTGTCCTTGGGCAGGTTGACTGACTTAAGTCTCAATTTTTTTTTTTTTTTTTTTTTTTTTTTTGAGACAGGATCTCACTATGTAGTTCAGGTTGGCTTTGAACTTACCATGTAGCCCAGGCTGGCCTTGAACTCAGAGTGATCTTCCTATCTCAGTCTCCTGAGTGCTGGGGTTACAGGCATGCACCACCACACCTGGCTAAGGTTCAGTTTTTTATTGCTAATAATATCAAATATAGTTCCTGTCTCACAGAGGAGTTGTGAGAGTTCAATGTGATTCTATCCTTGAATACTTAGCACCGTGGTATGCTTTATTGACCCTTTTATACATTAGCAAGCACTTATAAAAAGTAAGGAGTTTTTATTAGCTTGTTTATATTGAGCCTGTTATCTTTTCATACAAGGGCATATGACATAGCCACTACGATGCTAATGTGGGTTAAAGATGGTATTCATGATATGTTAAGTGTAAATAAGGCCACACAATAGTATGATACAGCTGGGTGTGGTAACACACACTTGTAATCCCAGCACTTGGGAGGCTAAGGCAGTAGGATTGCTGTGAATTCAAGGCCAGCCTGGATCACATAGTGAGACCCTGTCTCCAAAAAAACAATATGATACAACTTTGGTAAATATATATAAATGTGAACATTTTCATTTTTGTTTTTTAGGACAGGGTCTCACTGTGTAGTTCAGGCTGGCCTTAAACTCACTGTGTAACCCATGCTGACCTCAAACTTACAGTGATCCTCCTACCTCAGTCTTCTGAGTGTTCAAATTACACATGTGTGCCACCACACCTGGCCATAAGTGTGAACATTGAAAGACTGTACAGAATGATACTGACAATGGTTGTCTCTAGATATTAGATAATGGGTGATTCTAAAGTTTCCTTTTTGTTTGTCTGTATGTTATCTAAATACTTTGTAATGAACATGTTACTTTTAAAAAAGGTAAACTTTAAGATCAAAGAGAGTTAAAGATGAACTTAAAAGTTACTTTTTAAAAAAATTAGATCATTTATTTGAGCTTACTGTTTTTGGGGGGTGGGTTTTTAAGAATAGGAAAATTTATTGGGAAACAGAAATAGTTTCTGAGAGACAGGACGAGCCCCAAACAGGTTGCCCAAAAGTTGCTTATTAAATATAGAAGTGAAATTTTAAAATACAAACATCCAACTAGCAAAACAATGTATGACGAAAAACAAATATATCCAAACATGGTAAAGTGTTAGATTCATTGCAGGGAATTCTTGATTAAAGGATGATTTGTAAGTGAAGTTCTTGGTGAGCCCACGATTGCCACTGTAGGCATCACCAGCTTACTTGTGTTCCCATCTGTCGGGCCATGCAGAGGGTTTCACCACATCATTGAGCTTCTCACAGACTCTTTAGGTATGATCGTTATCTTCATATTATCAGATGTGGATAAATAGCCCTACAGGGACTAATTAATTTGACCAGATATACAAAGCCAGTGATGACAGAGTCACGACTAATCCAAGTCTGACACCATATCTGTTCTCTCAAATCAGTAGCAGTTTGAAGTTCAGTTTCTGGTTATGTCAAGGAAGCAGGGATGTTTAGGATTGAAAGCATTTTTCCCAGGCAAGGACTTCAATGGGAGATGAGAGGAAGACAGTGGGGTTTGAGGGGATTTCACGAAGCTGCAGTGGGACTGTAATTGGGTGTGCTTTTTTAAACAATGCATTTTATGGCGTACCTTTACCCTTTGAGAGGCATTAACATGTTACTTTGTAGTGATGTGGAGAATCTTGAACATACTACATAGAAGCACTCCCTAAGGATTATTGTGCTTTGATATATAACCTCTTCCATTTAAATAGTTGTAGAGTACAAATTTGATACTTACAAAAAAATCTTTGTATTGCTTAAATATTTACTTTTTATTAAAAACTTCCTGGATAGTATCTAACTTAAGTATTTATATAAACTTTTTTCAATTTCAGGAACATTTATCATATTTCCACTTTGTTGGACGAATAATGGGAATGGCTGTGTTTCATGGACATTATATTGATGGCGGTTTTACATTGCCTTTTTATAAACAGTTGCTTGGAAAGTCAATTACTTTGGATGACATGGAATTAGTTGATCCAGACCTTCATAATAGTTTGGTGTGGATACTGTATGTACTGTGTTGAGTCTTTTATCTGTTCATTATTCTGTAGTTAGAATATGAGCTTTACAAAAAACATTTCAAAAGGGATGCATTTTACCTTAAAAATTTTTAAATATGCACAGAATTTACTAAGTGTGATTATGTGTGATAGGACCATGTAAAATGCTTCTTCCCCTTTATACTGCTCTCCTGTACATTTTGAAATTCTAAAATTTCTTAAAGTTACTATTACTAGTTATTCATTTTTGCTTGTTCTTGAGATACTGTGTAGTTCAGGCTAACCTTAAATTCACTTTGTGTAGCTTAGTCTGACCTTGAACTCACAGGGATCCTCCTGCATCAGCCTTCCAAGTGCTAGGACTACAGATGTGCTTCCTGACTTTGAGTATTATTAGTTTAAAAAGGAAAAAAATTCTAGTATGCATCGAGCATCCCTTGTGTGAAATGTTTTGGACTAGAAGTGTCTCAGATTTTATATTCTTTTAGATTTTATAATATTTACATTGAGATCTTGAGAAATGGACCCAAGTCTAAACACAAAATTCATTTATTTCATATATCTTATATACGTATATAGTTTACAGATAATTCTATAAAATAGTTTTAGTACACTTGTGTTTTAACTTCAGCTTGTCACATGCGGTCAGGTGTGGAATTTTCTACTTGTGGTATCATGTTGTCCCTAAATAGTTTTGGATTTTCAGATTAGGGATGCTCAACCTGTATATACTGTTTTATAAAGTGCTGTGTCATAGCTAGGCATGGTGTATTCAAGGCCAGCCTGAACTGCATAGCAAGACCCTGTCTCCAAAAACAGACAAAAGAAGTACTGTGTATAACAGTTGTTCAGGGTGATGCAAGTTTCCATCTAACCTGTTCTGTGTCACAATACCAAATTTCTGGTGCCATTGATCTTTTTTGGTGGTGGTGGTGGGGAACCAAAGGATTGAAACCAGGGATGTGGTACTACTGAGCTACATCCCAGTCCTGTTTTATTTATTTTGTATTTTGAGACAGGATCTTGCTAAATTGCCAGATGGGACCTGGACGTGAGCATGAACTCCTGTCTCAGCCTTCTTTAGTGCTGGGGTTACAGGTATAAGTGACCACATCTAGCTGTCATTGATTTTTAGTGAAACAGTGACTATATTTAAAGTTATTACTGGACCAGAGATATAACTCAGGGACACAGCGCCTACCTGGCAAGTGTGAGGTCATGAGTTCAATTCCCAGTAGCAAAAACAGAAGGAGTAATGCCGGGCATGGTGGCGCATGCCTGTAATCTCAGCCCTCAGGAGGCTGAGGCAGGAGGATCATTGTAAGTTCAAAACCAGCCTGGGTTACAAAGTGAACTCAAGGCCAGCCTGAAGTGCATAGTGAGACCCTGTCTCAAAAAGACAATAATAATAATAATAAAGTTATTACTAACTTTGCTTAGAAAGCTATATTGACAATACCATACTTATTTTTACAAAATACTTTCTCACTGAGGATACTCAAGTATTTGCTTAATCAAGGGTGTGTGGGTTCAGAAAGGTCTGTTAATTGAATGTCTGTCACAGCTAAAACTTTCCTAGGTTATGGCTAACAAAGTAGATTTGATCGAGGCTCAGTCTCATTACTTGGGAAATAAAATATTGACTTGTGTCTATGTTAAAGCTCTTTGACTTTTCAGCCCAAGAAAAGGTGGGATGGTAGGATAAAAACTAGGAAGAGGAATCTGACCTGATATTTGTCGTTATCAAGTACCTTAGCTTTGTTTGTCTCACCAGTTAATACACGTACAGGGTCTGTGTTCTGGGTTTCCCAGTTATGTGTCTTTCTGTTTCCTGTCTAGTGAAAATGATATTACAGGTGTTTTGGACCATACCTTCTGTGTTGAACATAACGCATATGGTGAAATTATTCAACATGAACTTAAACCAAATGGCAAAAGTATCCCTGTTACTGAAGAAAATAAAAAAGAATATGTCAGGTAAACATTTCTATGTTCTCAAGGTTGAGAATATTGTTTAATGTTCTAGGATATCAGTATGGACAAAAATTTAGTAGTTTTAGTTATTGCTGCAAAATATGCCTACACAGGATTTAGTGACTTAAAAATAACTACTGTTTCATTATTTTTCACAATTTTAGAGGTCAGTAAACGGGTCATAGGACACAGGGACAGCACACTGCTGTTGCATATGATGTTAGCTAGGACTCCTCACTCACATTTGAAAGGCCTGAGTGAAAATTACTCAAAAGCCTGAAGGCAGCAACTCCTGTCACGCCTTGGGTCACTCTTGGAGCTCATTCTCACTGGGCTCCTTGGTTTTCACTGTGTGCTGTCCTCCTCCCCATCGCCTCACTCCCAGCAAGATAGTCTTATGGGGTGACTGACTTCCTAGAGCACAAAATCAGAAGCTGCCAGAACTTTTAAAGGTCTAATTCTGATACTGACCAGCATGACTTCTGCTAGATTCTTTCAGTTGAAATGAGTCCCATGCCAGCTCAGGTCAGTGAGAAAGGAGGGGCTGTGCCAAGGTAGGAGACCTGGGTAGTGCAGCTGCCAGGGGAAAGGGGGCAGTACGTGAGTACTTTGTGCTTGTATTACTAGCGCTTTGCCTATTTATAAATGAGTGCATTGTGATTTTAAAGGTTAAATTTTTAAAGTGTCCTTCAGGTTTTATAAAACACAAGTTGAGGAATTTTGAAGTAATACATTAATGTGAATTGTAATATAAACTATGGTAATCAGATTTAGAAGTTTGAACTTTACCACGTGTATACAGAAACATGTATACTGTGCTATTTTATATCAATTATGTATCTAAATCTTACTAGCTAAATCTTCTTAGTTTCAAAATGAGGCCAGTTTCACACATTGTTGATGGAAATGAACATTGTTGTAGCTTTTTGAGAAGCAGTTCAGTAACAACTACCAAAATAAACACACATGACCTTCAACTGGCAGCTCTGTTTTGTAGGACTCTTCTGTAGCAATATACATGTAAGTAAAGAAATATGAATATGGATGTTCAACTGAATGTTACTTGTAAAAAATTACCTACCAAAATGTTTTAGAGTAACATGATTTAACACATGCATTCAGTCGAATATGTGAATGTGTAAAAGAAAGACTGCATAAGCTGTCAAATACAAAAAGCAAGTCTTAGACAAATTATATAGGAACAAAGTCTGTTATTTCATAGTTCTATGGAAGATATTCTGGAAGGCTAAATACCAAATTCACTATTTGCCTAAGATAGTGGTGGCGAACCTATGACAGGCATGCCTCAGCAGGCTGTTGGTATTGAAAAGCTCCAAAAGGTTTGCCATCACTGGCCTAAGAAGAGGAAACAGAGGTGGTGGCTTGGGAATAGGGAGAGCCATGGGGAGGAAGAGAATGGACTTTCTGGTTTCATTCTGTCTCTACAGTTAAGGTTGATTTTTCTTCATATATATTATAAAGGTGTATTGCATTTTTAGTTAGAAATATGAGTGACTGGGGAAGGGCCAGGGATTTAGCTCAGTGGTACAACGCCTGCCTGACAAGCCTGAGGTCTTGAGTGTGATTCCTCCCCCAAAAAAAGAGTGACTGGGAAGCTCCCCAATCTCAGCAGTGTGTCACTCAGGCAGTTTGTGACTGCCTGAATTCCTATATCCAATTTCTGTAGGGCTCTTGCAGGTGTAAGACACGGTGCTAATTCCTGGCCAATGGCAGGTGTGAGACGCCAGCTGCACAATGACAATTTTAGTATATGGCTGCCGAAGTGAGCACTGCACCATGACAACAGTTAGGCAATTTTGTTGTCTCTTAAAACTGACAACACGGAGGTCTTCCAAAGGATATAAAGTTAAGCAATTTGTTTATTAAAGTAGAGGACTTTTTCCAAGTTTGGAAAAGGAAATGTTGGTAACAAATTTGACAAGTAGTTCTGGAATGTGTGAGTTAGAAGTTTCCTGGGAAGATAGGTAAATGAAAGCAGTTCATTTATAAATGGAAAGTTCCAGTCAAAGCACAAGTTACATAATAGATGTAGTTCAGTATGTACTTATTGTTGGTAAAACAACATCTTTCAGAGTTTATATAACCTCAAGGGAATCATGAGTATTTATTTGAAAAGTGCTTTTACTCTTCTCATTTTGGATATGGGTATTCTCTACCTTCTCTTCCTCTGTAGTCCTTGCATGTGAGTAAAACATGCAACACATTCCAATTATACTTTGAAGGAAAGCCAGAAAAATGATCATTTTTGATTGAATAGGTTCTTCTGGTTATTGGCATATATGCTATAAGTTTAGAAGGAAATTTTTGTCAAGATTTTTTCTTTTGATACTGTAGGTTGAACCCAGAGCCTCATACATGCTACACATGTGCTCTATCTGTGAGCTACATTTTGAGCCCACAGGATTTTAACCTCTGAACCATCTAAGCTCTAGATTTCCACTTTACTAGGAGTCTCTAATTTGAAGAGTTATTTTATTGATAGTGCTTTTATTGGTGGAAAGGTGGCTAGTTTTTCTATTGAAAAATGAACTATGTCCATTGAACTTCCTCACAGCTTAGGATTTATCCTCATTAGTTGAGAGTTGTTTTTTTTTTTTTTTTTTTTTTTAAATTTTTTTAGAGTTTAGATTAAATTTTTTTTTTTTTTTTTGTGGCACCGGGGATCAAACTCACAACCTCATGCCTGCCAGACAGGAGCTTTAGCCAGTGAGCCAAACTCCCAACCCTAGTCTTTTTTTTTTTTTTTCTTTTTTTTTTTTGAGGCAGGGTTACATGATGTAGCTCAGGCTGGCCTTGCACTCACCTTATAGCCCAAGCCGGCCTCAAACTCACAATGCTCCTCCTACCTCAGCCTCCTGAGCGCTGGGATTAAAGGCATGTGCCACCATGCCCAGCTAGACTAAATTTTTGACTCTAGATGCTTGTATAGTGTGATGTTGCTGCAGTAGAAAGTTTAATAATTGCCAAATCTGAATGTATATGATCATATAAAAATTCTGTCTAATATTTACAGACTATATGTGAACTGGAGATTTTTACGAGGCATTGAGGCTCAATTCCTGGCTCTGCAGAAGGGATTTAATGAAGTAATTCCACAGCATCTGTTGAAGACATTTGACGAGAAGGAGTTAGAGGTCAGTGCATTAGTGTTGTGACATCATCTAGTGCAACAGTAAAGATTGAAAATTACTTTGCTTAGTTTTAGAGAAAGGTTGTATTTCTAATGCTTTCAAAATTTTATGGTGCAATTTTATGAGAATTCATCCTCACAGGAAAAGTGTTTAGAATTTCATTGTTTGGCATTTCTGTAAGAAATTTCTCTATTGTGAATTTTAATTTTTGTTGGCTTTTTGTGACGGGGTCTCACTATGTAATCTAGGCCAGTCTTTAACTTGCAACGTAGCCCAGGCTGGCCTTTGACTCACAGTCTTACTGCCTTAACCTCCTGAGTGCTGGGTTTATAGGCATGTGCTACCAAACTAGCCTTATGGTGAAAGCTCTTATAGCTCCTTATTGTCTTCATGTAAACAGATTTTATGTCTTACATGTAAATTCTTCTAGTGTTTTTTCTTTCTTTCTTTCTTTTTTTGGTACCAGGGATCAATTCGTGACCTTGTGCTCGCCAGGCAGGTGCTTTGCCGCTGAACTATATCCCCAGCCCCTCCTATTCCTTGATTTAGTGGTTATTAATTTATTTAACCAAAATTTCAGTTGATCACCACTGTGTTGAAATTTATTTGATAAAGGCTTAGGCTCAATTGAGTTTGTTTGCATTAAGCTTTGTTATAAAATATTTGGTAGATAATATGGAATAAGTAACACACTGAGGGAAAACTGAATAATACCTTAGTTACCCCTTTGGAAATATTCATGTACTAACAGGTGTACTCAACAATTCACAAGTTTTTGCTTCAGTTAAAACTATAACATGGTTTTATTGTTAAAACTACTTAAAACATGATCTTATTCATTTCATTGTCTTTTCTAACTAAATGTGTTAACAGACATGGTAACAAATAAATACAAAAAGATTGGTTCGACTGGGTAGTATCCCTCCTTCTGTTTATGTTGAATTATTGCTAGGATGTGGTCAAGAGGAGGAGGCAGGTATGCAGCAATAACAGTAAAGCTGAGGTATAGGACCTTCTTATTGAAGGAGAGGTTTGTCTTATAATTGCCACTCCACTGAACAAAAAGAATTGAGGAGGAATCTTCTGTGTCTTGAAAGCATCTGTAATCCTTTTAGGCCAGCCTGTTACTGGTTCAGTGTGACTTAAATTCAGTGAACTGTTAGAAGTCTATATAGTAGCTTTGTTGGAGATTTCATCCAATAGGAATAGGGTTTATTGTATAGTTTTTACTGTTAATGAAATCATTAAACTGCTTAGAAAAGTGTATAGCACCTAATGTTATACAAGATTAATAGGATTCGAGGACCGGGAGTTTGGCTCAGTGGCTTAAGCGCTTGCCTGGCAGGTGCGAGGTTGTGAGTTTGATCTCTGGTACGGGGTGGGAGTCTATATAAGTAGGATCTGTGAGTTACATTATGTTTTATACTATATATTATCATAATTCACTGTAAAAACATGTTAGATTAGCAATGTAAGTTAGTCTTTGCCCCTAAAGAGATGTAGGTATTAACAGTATCAAAATGATTTTGATATAGTTCAATACTGATCCTCCATCTGTATTAATGTTGCATGTATTTCATGTATGATTTTAAGGTTAGTAAACATTGTATTAATCACATATTCAGCATACATTTCTTAAGTTGCTGTGCACTGCGAGTCCCTTTAATGGGATGCATGCAGTGAAGTAGATTTATCTGCCATGCTACAGCTGAGGATACTTGGCAAAGAAGAGCTCAATTGCCCCATTCACAAAGCTGATAGTGTTGAAGCCAAAATAATATACCAATCCACAGAGATATATATAAATTGTATTTACTTTTTGGGTCTTGATTTCAATTTTTTTTAATTTTAGATTTTTTTTTAAATTAGGAATTTTCTCAATGTTTTAATCTGACTGTGTTCATCACAGTGCTAGTTCTCAGACCCTGGGAGGGGAATCTGTAGTGAGCAGGTACCTTTGGAGGTTTTTAGAAAAAGACCCTGTCACCAAGATGCGCAGAATTAGTCTCTGGGCAGAGGACCTGGGGTGCATATTTTTTTTTTTTTTTTTGCGGCACCGGGGATTGAACTCACAGCCTTGCACCTGCCAGAGCAGGCACTTAAGCCACTGAGCCAAACTCCCGGCCCTGGTTTTTTTTTTTTGAGGCAGGGTCGCACTATGTAGCTCAGGTCGGCCTTGCGCCACGTTGTAGCCCAAGCCGGCCTCGAACTTACAACGCTCCGCCTACCTCAGCCTCCCGAGTGCTGGGATTAAAGGCGTGCGCCACCACGCCCGGCTCTGGGGTGCATATTTTGAAAAGCTGTCCAGAGGATTCTTATGTGTACCGTTGATTAAGAATACCAAGTGAAGACTAACATTGCAAATCTAAAGTTCTGTTTTGAGGAATTTTTGGCATGACTCTGGTTTCCGCTGGCTAATCACTTGTGCAATATGTTACCAGCTCATTATTTGTGGACTTGGAAAGATAGACGTCAATGACTGGAAGGTAAACACCCGGTTAAAACACTGTACACCAGACAGCAACGTTGTCAAGTGGTTCTGGAAAGCTGTGGAGTTTTTTGATGAAGAGCGGCGAGCACGATTGCTGCAGTTTGTGACAGGATCATCTAGAGTGCCTCTGCAGGGCTTCAAAGCACTACAAGGTACAAATCTGGAGGGGCAGACAGGCACAGTGGCATTAGATGTTCTGGGGGTGGGGGTGGGTAGCAGTGTTTGGTTTACGTGATACTTTACAAAACGTGTGCTTATAAACAGATTCTCTTTTCACTCTGTTTCTTATCTGTAACTCTCACGTCATGATACCTTCTTCTCCTTCCTTCTCTTATTCCCCGCAAGAGCCTTTTCTGCAGGGTTCTCTGTGATTGTAGTGAGTGCTGCATGTTAGATTGACTGTGTGTGGTGATGCTCTGCCTTTCATTCCGGCCACATTGCTTTTAATTCTGTTACACATTTCCATAGGGGAGATTGTCTGCTTCCATGTTCACATCCCAGCCTGGCAAAACATTTACCCACCTGATTGCCCTTCCCTCCACTTTTTATTATTTCTCTTGCCAGAAAGAGGCAGCATGACTTATGGAGGCTGTCTGTTTAGCCAGAGCACTTTAATTATTGCATGGCATCAGACCATTGATTTACAACCATATTCCATTTTTAAGAATTGTTTTCTGTGGAATAAGCTGCTTAATTTTTGGATGAGTTATTGTTATGGCTAATGATTGTCATGCTTCCCTGGGTGGCAGTTGCTTCCTTTACCTCTCAAACTCTCTATTTTTAAAGTTGCTGCTGTTGGTGCTGAAGGAGGAAACACAGATCAAGACTGGTACATAATTCATCAGTGCCACAGTCATGCATCTGCTCAAAGAGCACTGGGCAAAGCCTACTTTAAGTTGTGCTTACCTTCCCTGTTGGGGAATTAGAAGTTGTATTTATCCTCCATATATTTGTATGGAGTGTCTGTGTTAACTGAAATTTGTCCAATACTGCTAATCTTGCTTTTGGCTAGAGTCATGACATCTAAGTTTGCATTAGGTTGTCGTCTTTCTAAGTGTGTGCATATACAGTATGTTTTATCATGGCCAATTATTTTTATTCTGTCTTTTGGGATATTGATCTTCTATAAAAACAGAAGTTGGCAAAAACATCTCAATCCTGAACTTTTTCTTAAACTGAGATGCTAACATATTAAGGCAGTCAGCCTTATCCAAGGTCAATTCCAGCTTTTAAAACCCAGATTGTGTTCTTGCTACCCTGAGGGAAAGCATGTAAGGATTTACATTTCCCTATCCCTAGACCCTGTGGCTTATGTACCAGTTCTACTCTGAAATTGTGGACATGAAACCATGTACATGCAGTGATCTGACCCACATTTCCTTCCCACACAGGTGCTGCAGGCCCACGGCTCTTCACCATACACCAGATTGACGCCTGCACTAACAACCTGCCCAAAGCTCACACATGGTAAGTGATTTCTGTAGCTATTCCCACCATCCCATGTAGGTATTAGTTCCAAACGAATTTGACTTCTCATTTATTTCCTTACTCTAGTATAAGGATCTTTAGGAGGAATAAGCAACTCGAAAAAGTGATATAAAATTATTCAGAAATTAGGAAAACACCAGAGTGGTAATTGACTTTAGAGCAATACAATGTTTTAACTTTCTGTGTGACACAAAGAATGTGGCTGTAGTGGTATATACTTGGTAGGCCAATTTATTTTTTTGAATGAACTGTGTAAAGTCTGATTTGCTTATTCACAGCTTCAATCGAATAGACATTCCGCCCTATGAAAGCTATGAAAAGCTCTATGAAAAGCTGCTAACAGCCATTGAAGAAACATGTGGATTTGCTGTGGAATGAGGAATTTCAAGGACTTACCCAGGACTCTTTATTTATACCCCTGACCGACAGCCTCCCTTCAGCAGTTTCAAAGAGTGCTGAATTACAGGAAAACACCCTCTCTCCCTCCTTTTTTTAAAGTTTTAGGACACTGTGAGGGGAAAGGACAATTTTGAAATTCCTTTTCAAGGAAAAAAAGGTCTTTATGCTTTGCCATGAGGACACATTCAGCTGCTATTTAAAATTAATATCTTGAACCTAAAGAATGCTGACTTTTCCTGCATCTCCAGAGTTAGGCAGTATTCTACACTTAAAGACTACTACTATTTTTATAAAAGGTAATCTATTAAAATTGCTTCACAGATTTCAAGTCTTTCACACATCAAGACAACTCCAGCAGTCGGTACAAGTCACATTTCATTTTGATTGAGTACATGATTTTGAACAGTTCCTGTACTTGCTCTTTGTAAAAAAAGAATAAAGTTATTTTGAATTATTCTAACTTTATAAACAATTGGCTAAAAGAATCATCTTTACAAGATTAAGCCATTTACATGTTTGTTTTTTCTATAGCAGAGCATTGTATTTTGCAGTATGTGTTTCAACTTCGCCTAAGTGGGTTGTTTTTGTATTTTTCAAGCACAATTTCCCTGGAAATACAGCTATATTATTTTGGTTATTAACTTCCTAATGCACCATTTAGTCTAAACTTAGTAGTTTGCTACCATAAGATGTGTTCAGGGGTTCCCTGTTTTTAAGATGACTTTTTAAAAAAAAGTTTTTATCTTGAATCAATATGATCAGGTATTTTGGATTTACTTTTTACCTTAAATGGAAATACTGCATTTTTATAGCATCTGAGAGCATGTGGATGGGGTGGGATTTTCATTCTTTTGCTGGGTCAGCTGGTCTTTACTATATATACTATTCCTGTAAACCAAAGTCTCTAATACGTGCACCTAATTTATATTTTAATTACATTAAGTTTCTATCAAGTAAACCATGCTGAAGCTTTGTTTAGTTGCTCATAATTTTAATCAGCTAAAATTGTGAAAAAGGAAATTTTTGCTCTTATGATTATTTAGCAAGCTTAGAAAACCCTGCCGTTATCTCACAAGATGAACTGGAACTAGTACTGGGGATGGTGGGTAGGGAATGTGATTACTAAAGAAAGAGTGACTCTACTTCCATGATACAAGTCACTTTAAAGTGGAAGAATTAACTTGGGAAGTAAGGGAATCCCAGTTCCCTCAGTGCTGAAGATCTGCATCTGATTTCCTAGTGTTCCGGTAGAGCTTTCAAGGTGAGTGGCATGTTGTACACTCTAGAAGGCAACCAAAACTCTGGGTGAGAGATTGGAAGAAATTATCGTGGATTTTAAAGTTCAACCATCAAAAAAGAATGCACTGTTGTTTTTTTTAATGTATTCATGTGAAATAAGAATAGCAAATTTTGATGATAGACCTTTAAATTTTGCAGCTTAATTACCAAGTGAATAGTTTTTTGTGTTCTGTTTCAAATGATGGAGTTTTAGTTTGTATTCTTGAAGCCAAAGTGTTCCTCAGAGGTGCCTGAGGAGTGAGTAGTGGTTTGAGAGAGGAGGGACAAAGAAAGAGGGAAGGAAGGTCTAGTTGGCATTTGAGCAGGCGCCTCTAACTCCTGTCCCCATCCGCTTGATCAAGAGCAGCTCCAATTTTTTTCTTTTTATTGGAATTTTAAGTAACCTTTCAAGGGCTGGGGGTCAGGTGGACAGGGGAACAGCCAGAATAAATGAAGTGGAGATTTTGCTGCTTTAAAAAAATGTTGAGAACAACTTGTATAGTTTGCATGTGTTTTAATGTAGTTCATTTGGCCAAATTTGACTGCTATAAGTAAGCTAGTCATAATCATTACTGTGCAGTGGTAATGTCCTTATGCCAACCTTTTCTTCCTACTTTGTTTTCCCTACTGCATTCTTAGTAATGCTGAAGATCATCTTGAAGTATACAGAAATAGTTTCCATTGCTATTTATCAGTAATTTTCAGCTTTTTGATAGTACCTTATTGGTTGCAGATCCATCTCTTTTTTAAAATATTATATTAAAGCACTAGTGCAATTTGTAATTGTGCCTACTCTTAAAATCTTTCAGTAAAAAGTAAGTGCAAGATGAACACTTTAGAGAAATCATAACTGACAGGGATGCAGTAATTAAATGCTACTATTAGTTGTTTTTATGTACAATATAAAGCAGGCAAATATCGCTTTTTCGAGTGCCTTTTACCTTTAAAATAACTTAATGGAGCTTTAAAAGCAAGAAATCGTCCTATCTGTGTATGGTATCACCAACATGATACATCAGAACATGATTTAGATTTCAATTTCAAAATTAATTATCCGATTACTTCCAAATAGGTGCTAAGCAAACAAACCCCCCAGTGTCATTGAACCGTGGATTTGCACCTCGTGTTTAATGTGAATATTTATTTCCACATGCCCCTCTCAACTGGGTTTTTTGTTATCCTTCCTCTAGCTGTGTTTAGATATGTAATATCATCCCATACTGTTGCCTTTACATCATGAATGATTAATTATGCGTGTGATTATAGAGCTCATATGCAGTACAGAAATGAATTTTGATTCAGAGGGCCTTATTTTTTGGTGTAAAGTTTTTAAATAGTACTGTGTATAGTGTACATTTTGTTTTGCACATAGTTTTGTTGCCCTGAATGGGTTTATTTTTTTAAGTCTTTTTCTTTCTTGTATTTACAGTTCAGAGCACAAGTTTCTTTTCTTTTTAAATGCTGTGTAATTTGCTTTGTTTTACAACACTAAATTTGCTTTCAACTTCTGGTGCATTGGACCGACTGCACTGGTGAGTTAGATGGTTCTGGCCGCCTTCAGTTTGGTAGAGCAGCTTTTTCTGCTTCTGTCTTTAAGCTGCAGCTTATAGTCAACGGGTGCCATTTGTGGTATTTAACATTCTTATGTTAGGATGGTGATTGTACCAAATGCTGAGTTGTTTTATTTCTAGATGTAATTAGTTCACTTTATGTAATATTCTTCCTTCTCTCAAACTGACTTTAAAAACAAAGTTTTATCATTTTCATTGTATTTGTATTTATTACAGAGTGTTTTAGCTTTGATGTTCTTTGTATTTTCACTAAGTTGTTACATGAGCTTTATCAATAACATCTGTATAAATGGTTTTTAAGAATTAACTATGTATGTGCCCATGCCGAAGTTGAGCAATAAAATCAATGCTGTTTGCACTGTCACAGCATCAAAGTTTTTAAAGAACTTTGAGTTTGTAATGAGTTGTTTTGAAAAAAAATTATGATTGGTTCTATAGTGAGAATTTCAAGAATACATCCCCCCTTTAGTAGATGACTTTTGTCCCATTAGAGATTCAGAGAGCTTAGGACCCTTCCTGTCTCCAGCTTGAGCAGAAAGGTGCCTGTCTCTCCTGCCACAGCAACTTGCTAAGTTGCCAGTGCCTGCTGGGAGCTGTATAAAGGAAGATGGCATTTCTGAAGCCACTCTGGGTTTAGTAGAGAAGAGTGATGTGTTCCAAAAGCAGTCTATAACCAGGTCTGTTAGGAATCTTGAGTTATAGTAGGGGCCTCACATTTCCCATGCCTGCCTTGGTGCTGAGCAGCTAAATCCTCAATATGAAAAGGAGAAATCACTTATATTTTCCCTAGAAGATACAGACTTTAAGGTTATGATTTCACAACTCTGCAGCTAGAAAACAGGATGGAGGAGACAATTACATAGGTTAACACTCGTGGCAAAATAGGCCAGATTTTAAATTTAAATTTCCTTATTCAAAAGGTATCTGCCCTCAATATGACCAACAAATACATGTTTTTCTTGTGTGCTAGCCTCTGTATTGTCTGGTAAGTATATAGCTTTGGATGGCTGTTAGAAAACTGAACTACCAAACTAATACTTCTAGCCTGTATCTTGGCAAATGCCAACTCCAAACTTGGGTACACAAAACTGAAGGTTGTGTATGGCAAAGTCAGTCATGATGGGATCACCCCACCTCAGCAAGTCTCAGAATTCCAGACTTAACAATTGGTTTTACTTGGGAGGCTCAAGCAGAAAGATCACAAATTTGAGGTAACTTAGGAAGCCCCTATCTCAAAAAAGTGCTGGAGGTGTGTAACTCAGTGGTAGAGCAGACGCCTAGCATGTGCAATGTCATAGGTTCAATCCCTTATCACACACACACAAGGTTTGCTTCAGGAGCAAGGAGTAGGGGTCCTTTGCCAAGTGGCCCAATCTTCTGTCAGCTGCCAATTTACGAGGGCATCACTTGGGACCTTAACAGTCAATCCAATTGCCTACTCTTCTCCAGGACAGACCTCTCACCTTGAGGCCCCAGGTCTCTCATCACCTGTAACCTCCTCCCTGTGCTCCTCGCTCCTCTCTGCACACTGTTCTGAGCGCCCTACCAGCTGGCCTGTTGTGGTACTCTGTCTGTGCCTGCCCTTGACTGGCAAAGTCCCCATATCCTCAGCAGCTCTGAAGCTCACCTCCAATTCCAGACATTTACCTCTGAGTGGGTTTTCTGCTTTCTCACCCCACCCCCCACCAGGGAAGGGGCTGGTGTACTCTTGCCCACTTTCCAATCCCAACTGCTCCTTTGACATGCAAATTTTTAGCCTCTTCTTGGTGCTGTCTTGTTACACTACAGAAGCCAAAATGCATAAATGTTTCCCATATTCCAATCAGGTGAGGAACCGGCACATATAATGCATAGTCAAAGTTCAACCCTAAAGTCCACCTCTAATAACTAGCCCATGTTTCTAGCTTTTCTCCATTTAGTGAGGTCTTCCTGAGGGCCAGGGCTTGAGCTGGCTGCTCAAGCAAGACTTGTTATCACAAATATGACTTGCTTTATCACAAATATGACTAAGGATGTGGGCTTTTATTTCTCTTTTTCCAGGTTTTAAGTTATAAATTCAAAACAGCTTTAAGAAAAGTTTTTATTTTAAAAATCGTAAGTATTGGAATGAATACACAGATAATGCATTTAAAAATTATTCTTCTGATTTAGAATATTTACTGGCTCAATTCTAGCTTTGTCCAGAAACTTCACCAAGTCATGTCTCATGGGAAGGGACTGTTACTGTACTGAAAGGAAGCCAACTGTAGCCGAGCTCGGAAGCGCTCAACTTCCAATTCCCGGAAGAAAGCATCGTCGTCATTTTGCGTTATCATGTACTGTAGTTGCTGAATTTCCTTCTCCATCTTAGATCTCAGTTCTCTCTTCACCTTATGTAATGTCTGAAACAGAATTCGTGTCATCCTGCTATTCACAACATTTATCTCGGCCCTCATCTGTTTTTATTCTCTCTCTACCTTCCAGCTTATTAAGCTCCTGCAATCATTTCAGTAATTTAGAGGTAGCTCTTACAAAGACCAGAACAGATAGTTAAACCTTGGGTGTCTTAGATGGACTTTCTTACTAGTTTTCTCTCCATCCCCTTAAAAGTTATAATACAGTTGTTTTCTAGTTCCTAAAAATGCAAATCAATGATTTCTATCCTCTTATTACCTGGGCCTGGGCTTTCTCTCTGGCTTTGAGTTCCTGACGTTCCTGTGATATAGCTTCTGCCAGCAATGAAAACTGTTTATAGGGAAGAAAAAAAACCTTACATTTAATGCTTACAGTCCAAATATAAAAATGTTTACATTTACTGTTCTTAGGATTAAAATCTTCATCTTAATGGAAGCAGAGCAATATAGATTGTATTCTATGGCTTAGAACTAACTTGAAAATGGGATCACTTTAGCCTGTATGGGCTGCACAGCCCCAAATTAACATGCGGAGGTTTAGCATCAGTGAACTAAGTAGACTTTGGACAGAGGTGGTCAGTACTAAGCATACTGTAAAGTATAGAGAACAACAGCCCACCTGGTCCTTATAGTAGTTCTCCATTGAGTCCAGTTCATTCTGGTGCTGTCTTTTTTCTTCATCTCGCTTTTCTTTGGCATAGTTTCTTAGATCCCGTAATCTTTGCTTCTGAATTTGTAAACCTTCTTCAAACAGTTTCTTAAATATCTGTTAGTTGTACAATCATAAAGATGATCATAAAGATGCCACTACAGAATATAATTTTGTTCAACTAGAGGTGTATATACTGATCATAATTCACAAAGATTTTTAAAAATGAGTTTGTCCAGATATTCATATACCGTATCATTACCTATTTTAGAATACACATTTCAGGCAGAGCATGGTGGCATATGCCTACAATCCCAGTACTTGGGAGGCTCACACAGGAGGACTGCAGGTGCAAGCCCAGCCTGAGCAACTCAGTAACTTAGTGAAACCCTGTCTCCAAACACCTGGGATGTACCTCTGCAAATTATTAGGTTCAATCTTCAGGACTCCCCACCCCCAAAATCTTCAGTGGGTGTTAGTATATTCAGAATTGTGCCACCATCACTATTAGTTTCGGAACATTTTCCTCATCCCACAAAGAAACTCCATACTTATCAGCAGTCACTCCCTGTTCTCCCCTTCCCTTTTGTTCCTAGTACCATTCATCTATTTTCTGCTTCTTTGGAGTTGTCTATTCTGCACACTTCTCTTCACAGCATGTTTTCAAGGTTCACCTACATTTTATTACCAAATAATATTTTATTGTGTGAACATACATTTTGTTCATCTGCTGAGTCAAAGGAGTTGTTTCCCCTTTTTAGTAGTTACAAATAATGTTGGTATGAATATTTGTATATAGACTTTTGAATATGTATCTAAGGAGTAAAATTACTGGGTCATACATTGGGGCTTTTTGATAACCTTTTAGGAATTGAGATTGTCTTCCAAAGCACTCATGCCACTTTACAATCCTACCAGCCCCGCATGAGGATTCCAAATTCTCCCCATCCTCAACAGTTGTCTTTATTTTAGACATCTTGGTGGGTGTCAGTGATAGCCTATCGTGGTTTTGATTCTATTTCCCTAACAACTAATGGTGTTTAGCATCTTTCCATGAATCACAAAGATCCTTTACTACCTCCAGAAAAGAATTTTTTTTTTTTTTTTTTGCGGCACTGGGGATCGAATTCACAACCTCACACCTGCCAGGGCAGGCGCTTAAGCCGAACTCCCGGCCCTAGTTTTTTGAGGCAGGGTCGCACTATGCAGCTCAGGCCGGCCTTGTGCTTGCGCTGTAGCCCAAGCCAGCCTCGAACTCACCAGAGAAGAATTCTTAAGTAATGATGTGTATAAGCAAGGATCTCGAGCAGAAACAAATGCTGCACTTAAGCACATAACCAAGGGTGTGGTGGTGAGCATGTGGGTAGCTGCAGTACTGCAAAGTGTTCAGAGGCTTTGGCTCTGTCCACTTGTCCTCCTTTCATTAATAATTCTTGATAGAAGACTGGTTCTCACAGCCATGCATTCAATAGCTGTACCCTGAGCAAGTTACTTTGCCTTTCAAGAGCCTTAGTAGTGTCTTCCTCTAGAAATACTGTGTTGTATTTAGTCTAATTAACTATGAGATTGTTTTACTATAGAAAGTTTATTCATAGTTTGGGATCACTGCAGCTTGATTAAGATGAAAAAGTAAATCTGTCCTAACGCTAGTCCTGATCTTAGGTGGAATCCTGTATCATGTAATCACGCCTTAATTTGCTGTTTTTACAGTACACTCCCAAATCCTGAAACAGTGGTACTGGAGGAAGAACTGTGTGTAAGGGGTCAGAGGGAATTAAGATTTCACATGAAGGCGAGGGCTATGGAGACAAAAATGGTGAGAATGCACAGTAGAGTAATAAAATGAAGCGTAACAAGTACAGACTCTCATGACCAGCATTTTAGGATTTGTGTTTGGATTCTGGATGCAAACTGAGATGAGTCAGAGTGGTTCCTGAAAGATAACAGACAAAATTCATGGTAACTGGGCTAGGTAGAGGCTGTACTTACCATTTCTTCCCGGGTCCTCATTCTCATCATTTTTGCATGCAACTGAACTCTGTAATCATCATAATATTTTCGGGCACGAACAATTTGCTGACGATTTTCTTTTATCTTTGACTGGGTCAACCTTTGTCTACGAATGCGGTCCCTGAAGTCTTGCTAGGAAAGGACAAGGGAAAAAGGGACATAAGGAGAAGAGGAAAACATTTATTCCCATCTCTCTACTACTCCCTATGGAAGTTATCTTCAAGAAGCCAGCCAGCCACACAGAATCAGGGGCCTCCTGCCTGGACAGAGTATAAGAACATCAGCCCCCGGAATCCCCTCAGGCTTTCAGCTCCATCGACTCTTGTCTGAAGAGCAGCACTGACAAGCTTCTGACACTATAAAAGTGGTCCACACTCTGAGCACTCCTGCTCTGAGGGCCTTGTTCTCCCACTCCAGCAGGGGTCATGAGCTCCACCAGTTTAACAGGAGTGGGAAGATGGCACACTGAGACTTTCAAGCAAAGCTCGAGTTGTCAGAAGTATTTAAATAGGCCAGAACTACAGAAATTAGGCAATATCTGCCCAAACAAAAGGAAATCAGGTCATGCATAAAGCCTCCAACTCAGGTGCTCAGATATTAGTGCCTTCTCCCATACCAAAGTTCTGCATACAGCTGAGGCAGTGTTTTGCAACTGCTGAAGATAGAGTTCTCATGGCAGCCGGGTGTGGTGGGGCACATTTGTAATCCCAGCACTCAGAAGGCTGAGGCAAGAGTTCAAGGCCAGCCTGAATTACACAGTGAGACCATTTCTCCAAAAAAAAAAAAAAAACAACAAAAAAAAAGACTTATCTCTACTTGCTTATCAATGAGTGGTTTTTAAATTTTTTACTTTGGCAGATTCTCCAACCTCTGTCCTCTTCTTTCACTGTATTTACAGGGAACAGTGTTGTGCTAAGTATGATGCCCAACCTAAATAATAATGCTAAACTACCTCAGTTCTCCACTTGGGACTTGGGAAGACAGGAGATGGCAAAAAATACTAAGCTACAACCACCCAGCACTTAGAAGGGGTCATGGAGGTAGGGACGGAACTGGATCCCAATCTCAGTTGCAGCCTTTGCTTATCATGGTGAGACCCAGGGCAAGTTACTCAACATTTCAAAGCCTTCCATTTTTCATTTCAAAGCAATCATGTTCTGTAATTTCTCACTCTAAAAATTAAATGAAATTTGATACAAAGTACTATTACTTCTACCCCATCAATTTTCATTAAAGCCCTAGATGCTTCGTTAGGTGAGTGTCAGAAGTCTGTTACCCAGCTGTATACATAAAGGAAATGAATATAACTTCTAAGTTCAAAATTGTAATTTCCAACTTGCTGTTAACATACCAGTCTCTTGTTATGTTCGTATTCTTTCTTGACAAGGGCAGTAAGGAGGTCATGCCTTCTCAGAGCTTCCTCTATCTTAAAGGGCAACACAAGGCCAGTAGGTTAATAATGTTATTCAAGGAAGTGCTTCCCCTTTTTAGTTTATAATCTTACACTTCAAATTAACAGTTACTTACTTCATCCCGGAGTTTTTTCTTGGATCGATTTTCTCTAAATGCATCTTTTTTGAGCTGTTCAACGTGTGCAATTTGCTGTTTCCACATTTTGCTTAATGTTGGACCAGAGACATAGAGAAATGGAAACTGCTCCAGCATCAGGGGCAGGAGACTATGTTCATTTATTTTCACTGCAAGGAAAAATGAGACACTTGATCTGACACACATGCCGACAAAAACTCTTCCCCCACCTTCCTGATACTCCAAACTTATCCAAATTATGTGGTGCTGATGCTGAAAAGAACATTCTGAGTGCTTCTATCTGCGTTCCTTCTTTGATGGGGGTAGGCCAACTACTCATAGGAATGAAGATAGCTCAACAGCTTTGACTGAGCACATTTGGTCCTGCGAACTGTAACGTAACTTTTCAGCCACCATGTGGCTTGTGACAGATGTTTCATGTAGATTAACAGAGAAGACTCCTCAGCCCTCCTGGTAGAGATGTGCTCTAATGGGATGTAGTTGGAAGGCCAGAAGTCTGTGGGGATAATTGGAAGCCTAGTATTTCATACGACCTTGCTTCCCTGTAACAAGACCTTAATGCTCACTGGCACCAACTCTCAATATGTAAGAAGCCGAACAGGCCATCTACTTGCCTTGGAGCATTCTCTGCATTCTATTTTATCAACTCCCTGATTTGGGAGAGGGGGGAGGGGGACAACCCAAGTGAACAGAGGCTCCAGCTGGAGCAGCACACAGTAGCCCTGGCATTCTGATGCCAGCATTCGAGCCTCCCTAAGTTAATTCCTATTTAACATTTTTAACTCTCTACAGAAAACTACCCATATAGCAGTGACTTTTAAATAAGGAACTTTCTGCTACTAACTGGTAGATGTTACTTTTCAGTGCTGTGTCCTTGGAATGCAGCATACACTTTCAAAGGATGCCAGTTTTCCACAAAGTACAACTTTGTGGTTCTTACTTGGAGCTGCTTTATTTGGCTTCGCAAGGCCACCGCTTGGACTCTGAGTTGTGGTTTTTCTGGAGGAACTCTTCCAGGGCTGAATGTGTTTTGGAGTTCCTTTATGAACAGCTTCTCTGTGTAATTTTTCCTTAGAAGCACACATAAAACAAGAAATGAGAGATGTCTAATAACTCTTTTATTCCTCATCTTAAATATCACCTGTTGATAAAAATAGCTAACTAATCCTTAGCAAAATTACTTCAAATTTCTAAAATCTGGCTAGCATTCATCTATTCATTTTTGGCCCCTAGCATCCCCTGGAATTTGAAAAAGCTCTAGACCTTTGTCCAGTTTCAGTCACCACAGTCCCACACCCTAGGTACAACCACTATTAATGTTCTGATATGCTTGTTTCCTTGACAGCTTTTCTCATGTAGAATCACAAAATTCTCAACCACACAGTATGCTTAGATATTACTATTCTGTATTTTATAACCAGTTTTGCTCATTAACATTTTAGAGTAAGCCTTTCCCCAGACTTTCACTTAGTTTCTGTAAGCCATTATTTTGAAAACAATGAGAACTTATGCTTTGGGTCTGTTGTAACCAGGTATAGAATATGGGATTCTCAGCCAGGCGTGGTGGTGCACGCCTTTAATCCCAGCACTTGGAAGGCTGAGGCAGGAGGAGCGTTGTGAGTTCGAGGCCAGCTTGGGCTACAGTGTGAGCGCAAGACTGGCCTGAGCTACATAGTGCGACCCTGCCTTAAAAAACTAGGGCTGGGAGTTTGGCTCAATGGCTTAAGCGCCTGACTGGCAGGTGCAAAGTTGTGAGTTCAATCCCTGGTGCCAGAAACAAAAAAAAAAAAAAAAAAAAAGAATATGGGATTCTGTGTCTTCTCTTACTTCCTTTGTTTTGCTTTGTTTTTTTGACCTGGGGTTTGAACCCTGAGTCTTTGCACTGTATCCTTGACCCTTTTTTCGAGACAGGGTCTCATGATATAAATAAGACTTCCACTGAACTCACTATGTAGTCTAGGCTGGCCTTGAGCTCACTATGCAGCCCATATTGGTCTTGGACTTGCTGTAATCCTCCTGCCTCAGCCTTCTAAGTACTGGGATTACAGATGTGCACCACCATGCCTGGCTTTTCTCACTCCCTTTGAACTTCGTCAGCACAGACCTTTTTTTTTTTTTTTTTTTTTTTTGAACCCTGTGGTGTACTGATAGCCAGTAGAAACTCTGAAAAGTGGATGTTTTAAGCACAAGGAAAAACACTAGTTTTCTATGGTATCATGTTGTCTGGGATTTTGGCAACTTGAATACTCTATGAATAAAAGAAAATTCTACATGAGGAAATAAAATACTGACTTTTCCTGAACAGCTAATGATTAAAACCCTGTGGTCCTTTTTTCTTTTACAAAGATCATCTTGGTATTTTCCATTGAATTGATCTAATGGTATCTATTACAGTGGAGAGTTTTACCCACTGTTTCCTCCTCCTCCTCATTTATCCCATGAGGTCCAATATTCTCTTGAACTTTATTTCTTCTTAGTTCCCTTTCAAATGCTTCAGTTAATGCCTAGAGAGGAAAAGATCATAAATGTTATAGTTATTAAAAACATGTGCAAGTGAACATGAAGGAAAAATCATCACCTAGGATTGTATCACCTCTTTATTTTGTGTGTATCAAATACACAATTTTAACTGTAAAACTGGGACATAGAGTGAAATTTTACATTATGCAGTTTTTGTTCTCACAGGTTTTATAATTATTCTGACACTCACAAGTGGAAATCACATAACTAGTTACATACTAAGTACAACTATTCTAAGACAATCTCTCTGAAGTAACTTCTGTTTTCACCATTACAAATACTACATTATAAAACCATTATAAAGTGCCAGGCTTGGTGGTGCACACCTGTAATCCCAGAGCTTGGGAGGCTGAGGCAGGAGGATTGCTGCAAGTTTGAGGCCAGCCTGGGCTACAAAATGAATTCATGGCCAGCCTGAACTGCATAGCAAAACCCTGTCTCAAAAAGACACTTAAAGAATTTTATAAAATCTACAGCAAATAACGAAATGTTCTGAATTCATACAATATTTCAAAATCCCAGTCCCACCCATAGCAAAAACTTTACTTTGATAATCATACCAGTCTTCTTGTGGAAATGCAGCCACCTCTTCTCTGATGAGCCCTTTCTCATCTCCTATCTCCAGTGTCCCTTACATTTAGTCCATTTTAAATTCCCTTCATCTCTGAAAGTCTCTCTAAAATACCAACCCATAGTGATCTTTTTTCTTAATCCACTGAAACACTGAACAGTATCTGACCAGGTTATTTTCTTGAGAATCTCATGAGTATAATTTTATGTTCCCGGGGTCAGTGGGGAGTAAACCGTAATTGTCATCCACTCAACCTGAGCATATTAAATGCATTTTAAGCCTTTAATCAGCAGCATGCCAAATGGCATTTGGGGAGGGGAAATGGAATTGGCTATTGCCCAATGGTAGTCAAAAGATGGGGAAATACCTTTGCTTGGAACTGGCGGATGTCTCTTTCCTTTTGTTTGCGCTGTCTTTTTCTCTCTATCTGAAACTGTTTGCGTTTGCTAACTGGAGATGGAGACAGTGAATGGGACCTGAAATGTGGCTTTCTGTGCACAGGAAGTCCTACAAACAGAAAAGCCATTTATCATTAGTTCCCAACAGCCAGAAATGTCAAGTTGGAAATCAAACAATTGATTTTCAAAGAGAATGATTCAAAAGAGAATGAATGTGCTAAGTATATTGTCTCGTATAACTAATTTGTATTTCAATCATACAAATGAGAGATATGCACATAAATGTGTACTGTCTTAAATAAGTACTTAGCACATATATTCAACTTTGGATTGAACTGAACATGTAGAATGCTTGCCATGCATAAAGTCCTATGGAAAGTACTCTTGGAGTGGGGACAGTAAACAAAAAAAAGTAAATTCTAGGTCCTGAGGAGATGTAACTATATATACATATCTTATAAGTACAAGGCAGCATGCTTACAAGTAAATAACTACATTTACTGTGGTTATGCTTTGTCTATGCAGTCTAGAGGGGCCGGGGATATAGCTCAGTGGCACAAGCACCTGCCTGGCAAGTGCAAGATCCTGAGTTCAATTCCCAAATACACACACACACACACACACACCAGTGAGGTACACTGAATGAACTGGATCTTTAAGTATCAACATAAACAGATTTTCAGAGTCGGGTGTGGTGGCGCACGCCTTTAATCCCAGCACTCGGCGGGCTGAGGTAGAAGTGTTGTGAGTTTGAGGCCAGCTTGGGCTACAACGCGAGCACAAGGCCGGTCTGAGCTACCCAGTGCAACCCTGCCTCAAAGAACTAGGGCCGGGAGTTTGGCTCAGTGGCTGAAGCACCTGTCTGGCAGGCGTGAGGTTGTGAGTTTGATCCCTGGTGCCGCAAAAAAAATAAAATAAAACAAACAAACAAACAAACAGATTTCCCAAATAGTGTCAACAGAAAAAAATAAGTTGCAGAAAAACATATACAATATCTCTGTAAATTTAAGTCATAAAACACAGTAGTATGTTTGGAATAAGTAATGTATAGTATGTTATTAGAGTATAAAAAGTGATGAGAAAACAATATCAACTTCAATATTTTTGCTTCCTTCTATGTATTTCTGAAATGTTTAAAATGAGCATTAAAGCACATGGGGCTTTGTAAGCAGTTTCTATGGACACCCCACTCCAAACATCTTCAGAAGTACCTGGCCTTAGCTTCTTCGGCCCACACTCCATGATGCTGTCACTGTGCTGGGAGAGTGTCTCTTCATCACCGCTGTCCTCTCTCTTTCCAGTATCTTCTTTATGGTCTATCTTTTCATTAATTTGGTGACCCAGGGCACTTTTTAACATCTATTGAGAAAATTCTTTTCAACATCTTTCATTAATTTCAGCAAATGTAAGTTGGCAGAAGAGAGCAGATCTTTAAAAAGTTTCCTATAATAGTCACTAGTTTTTTAGATGCTTATGATGTGTAGCCTTTTAAAGGTGGGAATTAGTGCTGGTTCCCTTATGACCTTCCATGAGTCAGAAGGGTTTAATATATTTACTCAATGTTAACTTCACTGTATTTTGTGACAATCAATCATCAGTTTTATACCAGATTCGACTTAATGACAAACGGAAACTACAGATTATTTAAATAGTTTTATATAATCCTCCATATTAAATGATTTAGTTTTCATCAAAACTGAAAAATGGATATATCTGTATTGTAGTTCATTATATCATAAAGGCGAAGAGATCATGGTTCATGTCCTACCTGCTTGACTTCCAGAACATTTTCATAGTAACTAACATATAACTCATTTTTCAGTACCCATGCTTAGCTCTTACTTTCCATTGGGAGAGCTCTGAAGTTAGCTATTAACCACAGCAATCTCAATATATATTAAAAAACAAGACTTGCCCAGTCTAGCTCAGACAGCCGTTGAGACAGTTTCTCTGACACCACATGTAGTTCTTGTTCTGTTAACCTCTTTCTTGGT
This sequence comes from Dasyprocta punctata, assembly GCA_004363535.1. Classification (NCBI taxonomy): domain Eukaryota; kingdom Metazoa; phylum Chordata; class Mammalia; order Rodentia; family Dasyproctidae; genus Dasyprocta; species Dasyprocta punctata. The sequence goes on from RJWM01001780.1 coordinate 95,753, forward strand.
CTCTGGGAGAAAAGTGAATCCCATGATGAGGCTGCAGCTCTGTTTTCATTTCTACAATAAAAGTGACCATGTGGCATTTAAATAACCAGATATATGTTACGGTAAGGACTGTATACATATTTTAATGAATATTTCATACTTGTTTCCACAACTTAATTAAATAGTCTACCTTTTACTTTTTTTTAATGTTACTGATTTCTTTTTCTGGTACCGGGGATCAAACTCACAACCTCACACCTTGCCAGGCAAGCGCTTAGGCCACTGAACTAAATCCCCAGTGGCACTGATTTCTTTTATTGCCTTACATGTGAATTTTTTATTTTAAAAAGCAAAACAGAAAAAAGGATAAATACAGAATTAAAAAAAAAACAGTAAGAAATCAACACTAGTTAATATATTGCATATTGTTTAGAAGTAGTTATTCAGGTTACAAGATCTAGGCATAAAAAATGATCAGTCAAATACCCTTTACTTTTTAAATTTCTTTGCAAACAGACTACAAGCACTGAAGCCTGCAGTAATGTTACCTTTTTCCTTTTGGAAGTTTCCTTGTCCTAGGGCTGAGGACTTGAGCTGGACATATTTTTTGGTCACTTTCTTTAGGCACCATGGAGTTTAAGATAACTGTATCATCTGACTCCTGTTAACAACAGAAAGTCCATTTGAAAAGGCTACAAAGAAGACATGTAAGTCCTTTCTGAGAGTAGGGAAGAGAGAACCTGTGACAAAAAGCTAGGTCCTTCAGTTCCCATGTGACAACACATTTGTCAAAATACATTGACACTCAAATGACTAGAACAGTGTCTATCAGCTTCTGCTCAGAAAACAAATATGGCTCAGCATGCCATTCTAATATAAAGGCAGGTGAGGGATTCTCAAACATGAAATTTCAGGGATTATCTCCCATCCAAGTACTAAGCAGGCCTGATTAGCTTCCAAGATTAGGCAAGATCCGGCATGTTCAGGGTGGTATGACCACAGACTTTCAGGGGTTATCACAAGTGGAAAATATTCAAGTTACCTCTTGTATCAACAAATCAAAAGCGATTGTTCAAAGCTAAAACTCTTTGAACATGAAACCTCTCAAAATATGAATATAAATGCTTGACTTTTTTTTTTCTTTGAGACAAAGTCTCACTATGTAATGTAGACAGGCCTTTAACTTGCTTATGTAGCACAGGCTGGCCTCGAACTCATGGCAATCCTCCCGCCTTAGCCTCCTAAGTGCTAGGATTACAGGTGTGTGCTACCATGCCTAACAGTTAATTTTCTTCTTTTTCCTTTTTTTTTGAGACAGGGTCTTGCTACGTAGTTCAGGCTGTCTATGTGCTCACTATGTAGCCCAGGCTGGCCTTGAACGCGTGATGATCCTCCTGCTTCTGCCTTTCAAGTGCTGAGATTACAGGCATGTACCACCAGGCCCGGCAGTAATTAAAAAAAATTTTTTTGTTTTTTTTTGTCTTTTTGAGACAAAGTCTCACTATGCAGTTAAGGCTGGTCTTGAATTCACTTTGTAGCCCAGGCTGGCCTTGAACTTGGAACCATCCTAATCCTCCTGCCTCAGCCTCCTGAGTGCTGGGATTACAGGCGTGTGCCACCACACCTGCTTAGTAATTTCTTTCTTCACCTTACATCGAAGCTTGTTTGTTTTGGTGCTGAGGACTATACCAAGGGCTCCGAGCTCGCTCAGCACATTCTCACTCACTCACACTCCCAAACCTAAGAAGGAATCTTAGAATATTTCTTGTGTGTAAAAGAAAACAAAAACAAAATATTTTTTGTGACAAAGAAATATTTACTATTTAATGACATTTTCAATTTCACTTTGCTATCTTCTACTGAAAACTTCACAGTAAACAGCAACTATAACTGCATTCTTAATTATCTTTTTACATGAAGTGTAAGTGTCCAGCTCAATTAATTATTTCAAGACTAATATTCTCATTCTCCTCCACTCAGGTGAATAAACAGAATTCTTATCAACAATTCAGAAGAGCCCTCCTGCCACGCCCATGCTTCCTGACAAAGGCAATGATTACCCTATAGCCATTTCTCCTTTTCATTGATCTAGTCTCCTATCTGAACAGATGCACAGAATGTTTAAAATGGTCACCTAATGCTAATGATGCCTACTCATTTTTGTGTGTTTTGTGTATTGTTTGAACTTGTCGTTTCATGTGTATTCCAGACTGACCTCAAAATTCTAGCAACCCCCCTGCTGTAACCAATCTCCCCTCCCCCACTTCTCTCCCTCACTTTTAACCTTCCTTCTTCCCTTCCTCCCTTTCTTCTCCTCCCCACCCTTCCCCTTTTTCTTTTCTTCTTTTTGCAATATCATGGATTGAATGCAGGGCCTTCATAATTATCTACACTGCCAGTCGAGTGAGGCCCTTGCTGCCCTGACTAGGCTTGACCCTGTGATCCTCCTGCCTCAGCCTCCAAAGTGCTGGGATTATAGGTGTGTGTTACCATACCTGGTAAATTCTTTATTTTTTTCTGGCAAATTCTTTAATGATGAAAATCATTGTTTATAAATTCACCCTGGCACATAACTGCTTATTCTTTCTACAAAGATATGGATAGGATGACTGTATAAAACGGAATTTTTTCCCTCAAAGAAGAAAAGAAGTCAAAATAGTTCAAGATATTAACAATGGTTCATGTTGGATAATGGACTATCAATACATGGTTATTTTCTTTTTTACACATTCTGGTATTTTTAAATTATTTAACTAGAGACACACAAAACGGTTCTGAAGTCAGAATGCCTGAATTAAAATCCTGTCTCTTCAATTACTATGTAATCTTAGGTAAGATACTAATCTCTCTAATCAGCTTTCCCATGGAAAATATAGTACCTATTCCAGAAATGTTTTTTTTTGGTTTTTTTTTTTGTGGCACCAGGGATCGAACTCACAACCTCGCACCTGCCAGGGCAGGTACTTAAGCCACTGAGCCGAACACCCGGCCCTCCCAGAAATGTTTTGAGAAACAAATTGTTCAATGCAGAAGTCTTGTGTTCTGGGTGAATGATGTGGGGATGACAATGCAATATATGTACCACTGTTGCCCCGACTGATGCGTTTTGAAATATTTTCTTTATTTCTCTTTGAAATAAAATGGACTTTAGAAAAAAAGAAAAAGAAAGAAGAAATTATTCAGTACCTGTGAAGTACCTAAATCTCTGACAAAAAGTAAATATTCCATATGTGTTGTGTCACATTTCCTTTTTATTATTACTTCCCTTTCTTTTTTTGACTTTGCAGTTTTTATTTTTTAATCAACGCATGTTTGCAGTGCATAATGACTGTATTCCTCACGGGGAGCTGGTACATAACACTTCTTAGTTCTTTTTTTAACCTCTTCCTTTTCTTTTTGCTCACTCCATATGCTGGTCCCCCTAGTCCCCTGACATTCATCTTGTCCCTGTCTTCCTAGAATAACAGAATAAGAATATGCAGGTGTAAACATGCAGTGGTTAAGTTTTAAGTACAATGTTATTTCATTTCACAATAGTGACGTATGCTTGACTATTACCCTAGCGGAGATCTCTTTAAAAATATGGGCTTCTGGGGTTGTGGGTGTAACTCAGTGGTATAGCACATGCTTCTCCAGTACCAAAAAGAAATACTAACGGGTTGTGGGTGTAACTCAGTGGCATAGCACATGCTTCTCCAGTACCAAAAAGAAATACTAAGTATATGGGCTTCTACCCAGTTGCACGTAAGCTTGTCCACTTACCACAGGAAATGCTGTGTGCTCTTCAGCTGAATTCACAGCAGGGGAGAAACAACTTGAACGTAGGTATTCTCTTCCTATGGGGCAGGGTGCTCGAGGCTCTGAAGGGTGGTAGGGTGGATGTAAAGGAATAGCTGCTCGGATAGGCTCCCCTAGCCTTCTAGCACTTGGAACCATGCTCACAGAAGGGATTTCTACTGGTAAGACAAATTACAGTAAACTCTTATGAAAGTGTAAGAAATAAATCATTTTGCATGTAATATACATAAACAAACATTCACACACTAGTGAGAGTACACAAAAAAATAATTAAAGTGTGAGCCAAAAAAGTAGGGATCTAATTAAATCAGGATGAATGTAATTTTTTTTTTTTGGGAGATAGGCTCTCACTATGTAGTTCAGCCTGAGAACTCACAATGCAGTAATCCTCCTGCCTCAGCCTCCCAAGTGCACCATAATGCCTGGCGGGATGTAATCTTGGTATTACTATAAAATTTTTCCTTGAAAGTTTAAAAATGATGAAAACTTGGAAGCAGCCTCATGGTGTGAAGATTGTCTATGTAAATTATAGTTCATTCACATGTTAGAAAACTAGTCAATCACTAACAATGATTTTCTGTGATAATCCAATATGGAAGTCATGGAGAACCCAAGGAAGGTGACCTGGACATAGTGGCACACACCTGTAATCCCAGCTGCTGTGAGGGTAAGTCAGGAGGATCACAAGTTCAAGGCCAGCCTGGGCAGTTTAGCAAGACCTTTCCTTAAAATAAAACTTTAAAAGGGTTGGGGATGAATCTTGCATAGTGGTTGTAGCTATAACCCCAGCACTCTGGAAGGCTAAGGTAAAAGAATCACAAGTTTGAATCCAGTCTATCAACTTAGCAAGATTCTATCTCAAAAAGTAAAATAAAATAAATAAAATTTAAAAAACTTTTAAAGAAAGTAATATTTTGTCACTCACTATTAAGTTAAAGGGCAGCAGCTGATGTAAAAAGGTATCAGACTCATTGTCTTTAAAAGAAAAAACAACAAGGTCTTTGAGAGAAGAGTTAGACAATAAAATAATGGATGCAAAAATATGTGACCAAAAACCATCTAAAACAAAAATCAGAGCTTGTAATTAAGGGCAGACCTTTACAAATAAAATTATATAAAAATAAAAATGACAAAGTACAGGACAACAAAAGTAAAAAAGCTAGTAGCAATACCAAATGTTCCAAGCATTAACTATTGTCCCTAACCCTGTGGTAATCCAAAGAACCAATAACCCACTACAACTCACTGTCTTCAACAAAGGATGCTGCATTCTTGGACAGAAAAATAGCTGAGGGAGAGTCCAACACGTCCTCACATGGTTTAGAACTTGATGAGGCTAATGTTTTTTTAGACTGTGTGTCAATAGGACTTTGGGCACCTATGAAAGAAGATATTAAAGGTAAATTCTTAAAACTATCAAAAAAGTTTACTATTATACTAAAAGCCAAGAGGAATAACAGTGTTGAAAGAACAATGTTAGTACAACTGCTTTAACATCAATTATTTTTAATAATTATCATAGATTAAAATACAGTTCTGTAGCCCCAAATCTTTTATGCAACCTGAAAACAACACTGTATTAAAACTTTCATTACTCTACTTCAGAAAGATGGGTATCAAAGTTGTGGAAATGCTTAGTATTATGTGGCCACCTTTGGGAATAAAGAGACAAGCTGGATGTGGTGGCATACACTTGTAATTCCAGCATTCAGGAGGCTGAGGCAGGAGATTGCTGCAAGTTTGAGGCCAGCCTGGGCTACATACCAAGTTCAAAGCCAGTCTGAACTATATAGCGAGACCCTGTCTCAAATAAACAAACGAACCCAAAAAGACCCTGAAGAGATACCTGAGTTAGGAGTTACAGACAATACCATAATCAGAGTTACAGTCCAGAAACTGAGGCCTAAACTAGATGCCCGTGAATGTACATGTCAGTTATCTGCTACCTCAATCTAAATATAAAAGAAAATTTCCAGAAGCCCTTTTACCACATCAAAACGAAACACCATCACCAGGTATCTGTCAGACTTTTCTCCTTTGCCCTAACTGCAGTAAAGACATTCCTCTCACTCTTTGTAATCTGAAAACAAGTATAGGCTGAGTACCTCTTACCCAAAATGCTTGCGACCAGAGGTGTTTTGGGAATGTGGAATATTTGCATATACATGTGATACCACAGGGATGGAAGCCAACTCATTTATATTTCATATACACTTACACACATAGCCTGAAAGTAATTTTCTACAGTATTTTTAGTGTGCCTGCAATCTGACTGTGACCTGTCATATTAGATCCGTGTGTGATTTTCCATTTGTGATATCAAAAAGTTTTGGATTTTGGAGTATTTCAGATCTTTTGATTAGAAACACTCAACTCAGGTTATTTACCTTTCTCTCTACTTTTTAAAAATAATTTACCTTTTTCATGGCACTTGATTATCACAGAACTCATTTCTGTAATCAGTGTCCCTCCCACCCCATCAACCCATTCAACTACCTTCAAAAAGCCATTTTTTTCTCTGTAACCAAGGCAATAAGCTTGCTAAGCAGGCACTGAGGTCTACTTCTACTTCTTTTTATTTTGAGACAGGGTCTCACTAAATCGATCAGGCTGGCCTCAAACCTAGGATCCTCCTGCCTCAGCCTCCCAAGTTGCTGGGATTGTAGATATATGCCACCATATCTGGCCAATATTCTTATATTAACTACACCTGACTGATCATTCTATTACATTGCCTATCTCAATGGGAAACACATACTTTGGCCTACTGTCTGACCTTCAGACTTAGGTTCTTTGAACATTAATTCCTTGCAATGTATTATCTACTCCTTGGAATCACAGTATCAATGCTGACAGGAACTTCAGACATGGCTTAGTTCAATTCTCACACTAGGGTTCTGAAAAGATAAGACCCTATCCAAAGCCATATCCAGTGGCAGAGTCTGGAAAGAGGCAAAGGCCACTTCTCATTCCCCACTTAGGGTACTTAAAACCACACTAACATTCTTGTCCTTCTAGTCAAAAATAATTATTTTGGCATGGATTTTTGCTGTTTTGAAAGGTAATATTACTCTGTATTTTAGTTACCGTACTTATCAACAGCCCTCACAAGTAGAATGTAAGCTTCACGAAGTCAGGGACTTCTGTCTGTTTTGTTTCCCACCCTTATCATCACTGCACAGCAGAGAGTAGGCCCTGAATACTGAGTAAGTGCAGCATAGCTACTTTGCCAGAAATTCTAAGTTTCCATAACAAACTGTAAGTTACCTTATAATGTGTGAATGGTGTCACAAAAATAGAGAAGGCCATACAGCGTAAACATGGCATCAGAGCCTGAGGCAGATGGGGGAAGTTGAAAACTGAAGAGTGAGTTTGCCAGGAACAGGAAGAAGGAAAAGTACCCACTGTGATAGCAGAGAAGAGCACGGCAGCCCAAGTGGACAGGACAGCGAGTGACATAGTTGGAGGAGGGGGAACTGACCAGGAAGAGATATTCAGATCTACCACGTGGAAGCAGTAGACTGTTAGAAATGTGGCTGGCTGCCAAGGAGAAAAACTGGCACTGGGAGTACGAACTTGTTGAAATGATGAAAAAAGTGAGCCAACTGGTTTGGGAAGATATACTTAAGGAGTACTCTGGCCAAGCATGCCTGTAATCCTGGCACTCTGGGAGGCTGAGGCAAGAGGATCACAAGCTCAAGCCAAGCCTGGTTAAATTAGCAAGACCCTATGTCACAAAAACAGGGCTGGGGATGTAGCTCAGTGTGAAGGCCCTAGGTTCAGTCCCCAGCACTTTAATTAAAAAAAAAAAAGGACTACTTTTGAAAGTATGACTACACTACAAAGGTGTATCCAGAATTGTCTTCCTATGATATCAGGTCTCACAAATTACATGACAACCTTGCACCTACCTATTTGCCTTGAACTTAACTGACACGTGCCTATGGATACCATTTGCTTATGAACTGTTCAGATTAGTAGGTAATGGTTGGCATTTTGGAAGTTTGATGTTGATGTTCAGATAGGACTGTACCCTCAAGTTTTAAGATTGCAACTCTATGAATTATAGGTGCATGTTGAATTATAACTGAGTTTTTGATAATTGCTATTTAAAGTTTAAGTACTTACAGTTACTTCTTAGAGAAAAGGTGTGTGCTGTGTCTCCAAGTCGAATTATTTCACCAGTGGATTCTGTTTCATCTTCGTCCCAAGAGGGGCCCAAAGCCTCAGATGAGAAAGAGCACCTGAAAGAAGTCTCTCACTTAGGGACCAGCCTGACCACAGAAAGCCCTTCCACTGAGGGCCCAGCAAGCTGCTCCCAACAGCTGGCCTGCAAATCTTCACACTGCTCATTGGTAGATGCGGAAAATCTGAAAGACTGGGTCTAGGGATGTAGCTCAAGCTGGAGAGCTTGCCTAGCATGCTCAAGACCCTGGGTTCAAGTCCTTGCACCACAAAAAATAAAAAAGAAAAGAAAAAGAAAGTCTCTCCCTTTGTTATTTATCACTTTCTGCTGCTTGTCTGATTCATTTTGACTGGTATTGGAATGGCAGAAACAACTGTGTGTATCAAGTGTCAAGGGTCAAAAGGATAGACTACATAGAGAACAGCAAACACTGATAGGTAAGGGTATGGCAGTACACACTGCAGTCTCAGTAGGGGGTTAATTCTGTATTAAATATCCTTGTTCACTTCTGTACTTACTTTATGTTTTTAAAACATTTTATGTTACATTTCAAAAAATTTTTTAAAGTGTAACTTGATGAAATTGAGATATTGCCAAATACCTCTCAAAAGAAACTCTTTTCCATGATGATCTGGACTTCTTAGGACTTTCTACCTTTTCCAAAGGTCCTCCTCCATGGGATTCTTTAAAATACTGTTCCGTTTCACCTATTTAGAACAGATTAAAAACAATACCAAAACACCTAAGTTAATATAGTACCACTTTTTTTGTATACGAGTAGGCTGCAAAGGTAAGGGCAGTGAAGTACCCCCAACCCATCATGATAAACCAGGCTCTCATGACAGTGAACTTGGAAAGTAATGAGTTATTCAAGTCCATGAAACAACATGTATGCTGCTTTCAATCCAAGTCTACAGTTGCACACATCAATGTTTAATTTTTTATACTGGGTGTTCAGTTCATTAAGATGACAGAAAAACATGATTGCGCCAGGACAATCATGTCTTAGGTGAAGAGTCAGGCCACACAGAGACTTACATGAAGTTTTCCTAAGACCATCAACTTTTTGTCCAACTCAATATTTAAGGTACACACACTTTTGCCAGTGGCAGAATTCACTAGGGCAGTGACTTCAGGAGATATGTGGGTAAAACCTTCTAAGACTCAGACTTACCTCTCTGGCAATTCCTATGCTCATTTCTACATATTCCCTGTCCAAACACCCACCCTCATTTTTTGCTATTTCTGTATTCACCATGAAATATTATATTTTTTGAAATAGGGTCTCACTAGAGTCCAGCCTGGCCTTGAACTCACTGTGTAGTCCAGACTGACCTCAGACTTGCAGTGATCCTCATTCTTTAGCCCCCCAAGTGCTGGGATTACAGGCATGCACCACCATGCCTATGTTTCCCACTGGCATTTTGAATAATCATGTCAGCTTTTGGTATGTTGCCAAGTAAGTGTATCCTGGACCTGCGCAAGTGAGAATCAGACCTTAGAAAATACTGTCCAACTCATGTGTTATCACAGGAGGCCCATCTGAACAACTCTCTCCTTGCACAGATCAGTCTGTGACCTATCCCCGACTTCCTCTGGGATTATGCTTCAGTCTTTCTCTCCCACCAGACATGTGAAAGTGTCCCTGAGTTCTGTCCTGTCTCTGTCCCACTTCCCTGTTACAGGGGGCATCATTATCTAGCCCCTTCCTGCAGTCAGCCCTTGAACCACAAAATCTGCAATTATCTTTACACTTTAACTTAATCTCAATCTCTACTATGAGGTAGTTTTCTACCTCTAACCTTGTTGCTTTAAAATCAAAGGGGCAGGGCAAAAAAGGCACAAGGAATTCAAACACCTGCTGGTAGCCTTGAACTAGGTAGGGTCCACGTCATTTGCCCTCAGCACTCTCCTCTAATTCCGCTTTTATGTTTTTATTGTATGTGTTTATAGCTGTCTCCCTGGCTTGAGGACAGGATTCTCTGAGAACACTAAAAATGACACACAGCTTTGACTCCTCCCAAAGTACCCAGGCTGGCACTGCAGTAAAAATTTTCTGAAATAAAAAAATGGAACTTCCAGTATAGTACACTTGTCAATCTTCCCTTTCAGTTTTTAAATCTATTTCGCAGCAACTGAATAAAGGTAGGGAATTATCCCTAACTAAAGACTAAGATTAACTTCAAATGCTACAATTACAGTATCTTACTATCACCAGTGGGAAAAGTAGGAAGGCTGAGCCTTCCCAAAATTTTTGTTGTAACTTGTATTAGAATTTATGTTAATTATCATTACTGCTGGAAACTTTGTTTTTGATAATTTTGCAACATAAAAACAGAGCTGAGCAGTGGTGGCTCATGCCTGTAATCCCAGTACTTAGGAGGCTGAGGCAGGAGGATCACTGTGAGTTCAAAGCCAACCTGGGCTACATAGCAAGTTGAAGGCCAGCCTGAACTATACAGTGAGGCCCTGTCTCAAAATATGCCCCCCCCAATTATATATTATTCAATCTATAACCAACATTATTTATATAATCTGTTAAAATATAGGTTCTTTTGGGGTAAGGATAAAATAACAATGCAATGAATACTTTTAAGCACCTTTATTTGGCAATACTTTCTTGGGATAAATTCCTAGATGTAGGATTTATGTATCAAAGATGATAAATAGCTCTTAAGCACTGCTGATTTAGTTTAAATAACCATAATTATTTTGGATAAAAATAAGACAATAGTGATATTTTTTTTTTGGCACTGGGTATTGAACTCACAATCCTGCACCTGCCAGACAGGCGCATAAGCCACTGAGCCAAACTCCAGGGCCTTGTTTTTTTGAGACAGGGTCGCACTATGCAGCTCAGGTCAGCCTTGCACTCCAGTTGTAGCCCAAGCTGGCCTTGAACTCTCAATGCTCCGCCTACCTCAGCCTCCCAAGTGCTGGGATTAAAGGTGTGCGCCACCACGCCTGGCAAGGCAATAGTGATCTTAAGAAACAAATATTTCTCAGTACAAACTGTTACAGTTTGGGGAACTGGATTACACAGAGGAAAATAAGAAATACTCAGGCTACCACAAAATACCAGGATGAACTGAGGACAAAGATGTTCTTCCTCTGGGTGCCTCAATAGTACTCAAATTTATAATATAAAATGGTAGTTCTAACATTAGTTTTGGAATAAGAAATTTCATACTATAGTAGGACAATAAATGACTCAAGCAGAAATTTAGCCTTCTACTACAGGTTAGTTTTAAAGTAACTTGTGAGACATATCCAAAATGACACAGGACTTGATCACAGTCTAAGAGTTTGCAACCATCTGAAACAGAAACTGGATATAGTCCTATCCAATGGACTATTCGAGTTGTTGGGATAAAACAACTGGAAATTTGTAATTTATCAGGTATACTGTATCAGTGATTCTGCTTCCAAAAAAAAAAAAGGCAAATCCCCCCCCCACCCTTTTTTTGTACTGGAGATGAGTCCAGAGCCTTGAGCAAGCTAAACGTGCACTCCACCACCGAGCTACACCCCAGCCCCTCCATTACACTTACTTTTCTCATAAGATGCTTCACTAATGTGTTCTGTAAGATATTCCAGCAACCCATCAAATATTTCTAGGAGATTCTTGATAGATTCTTTATCTCCTTTCACTATATTTTCTCCTGAATACAGAACACAGAAATGTTAAAAAATTTAACCTACACATCTGAAAGCCTCACAATCTTGAAATGGATATAACATTTTCAATAATACAGGTATTACAAAGGACAAATAATATTATAAGTATTATTCCTGTTTAATTATATATGATAACAAGGGTAGTATATTTCTTTCTTTCTTTCTTTTTTGGTACTGGGGATAAAATTCACAACCTCACACTCGCCAGGTAGGCACTTGTGCCACTGAGCTACATCCCCGGCCCCATATTTCATTTTTTAAGAAGCAAAATAACTGGACTTAAGAAAACATCCTGTAGTAAGAATCATACCGAAATATGAAATGGTGAAGAGTTTTGTTGAACTGGTGAAAAGAAAATGGCAGAAGGCAGCCAGGCAGGTGACACATACCTACAATCCCAGCATTTGAGAGGCTGAGGCAGGAGGATTACTGTGAGTTCAAGGCCAGCCTGGACTACATGTGTTGAAAACCAGCCTGAACTGCACAGCAAAACTTGATCTCAAAAAACATGAACAAACAAAGGCAGAAGAAAACACTGTCAGACTGTAATATCCTACTTCTAGAATGGTTTGTTCAAAGGACAGTAACAGAAAAGTGTAATTACAAAACAAAACAAAACAAAACAAAACAAAACGAAAACTTGCTGGGATAATTTCATCAGTAATTCTTGGTTCTTTTCCCTGTACTTGTTAACCTCTATTAGCCCTGTGTGAATCAAAACCATTTGTCTGATTAAAACATCATCTGTGGAATTTTAGTCCCAGCATTGCAAAACAACACAAAACAAAACTCTCATCAAAGGCCTCCATTTGAAAATCTCTGCATATAAAACCCTTTTTATTCTCTCTCCATCCTCAACCTCTACAGCCTTATCTTCTAATGCTTCCACTTAGTACTCAGAAGTTAACCTTTAAGTCTAGGCATGGTGGCACACACCTATATTACCAGCACTCAGGAAGCAAAGGCAGGAGGATTGCCCCAAATTCAAGGCCAGCCTGGTCTACAAGGTGAGAGTGTCTCAAAAATAAATAGCTACATTTAAAAAACAAATTAAATGACAGTAAAAAGTTAATCTTGGGCCAGGGATTTAGCTCAGTGGTATAAGCACCTGCCTAGCAAGTGTGAGGTTGTGAGTTCAATCCCTGGTACCAAAAAAAAAAAAAAAATAGAGAGAGAGAAAGAAGTTAAGCTTTAAATAGTCACTTATCCCAGTACCTACCCTTTAACATGCTGAAATGAATAAAAATGGGCTGGCAAATGCATGGAAACCTAACATGATGGTCATTTTAAAGTGACTTCAACATCAGCTATGGGTGGAATTTAACTCTTGCAATGTGTTGGTTATCTTTTGGGATACCATGCTTGGCATTAATATGAGTTCAAACCAGTATGGAGGAGGTAGAGTAGGAATTGGAATTTTTAACGAATAGTAAATTTTGAGCCAGGAATAGTATAGCACACCTCTATTCCCAGCACTTGCGAGGCTGAGGCAGGAGGATCGCTTCGAGTTTAAGGCCAACCCAGGCTATGGTGAGTCCAGACCAGCTTGAATTAAAACAAAACTTGTGTAAAACAAACAAACCAACAAAAAAAAGCAGAAAATTTTACTGAGGGAAGCCAGGTATGGTGGCGCGTGGCTTTAATCCCAGCACTCGGGAGGCTGAGGCAGGAGGATCGCTGTGAGTTCGAGACCAGCCTGGGCTACAAAGTGAGTTCAAGGCCAGCCTGAATTGCATAGTGAGACCCTGTCTCAAAAACAGGGCCGGGGATTTAGCTCAGTGGCGTACGCGCCTGCCTGACAGGCGTGAGGTTGTGAGTTTGATCCCCAGTACCGAAAAAAAAAAAAAAGAAAATTTTATTGAGGGAGAGACAGTCCCTGAGACACTGGAGGGAACCCAGAAAATGGGTTCCCACTGGAATTTGGTATGAGTATCTAGCCATGATACAAAACAAACCTAAACCAGAAATTTGATGTTTTACACTACTACAAGAAGAAACAGCAGTTTGACAGGCTTATTTCTTGCTTAAAATAATGAACCAGAAAACCTGTTTTCAAGCTATGTGTTTTTCTGGCTTTATAAATACCCCAAGGGCAAACTCAATACCTTTGAGTTTCCAGGATAGGGAACATACTTTGCCAACCCAGCAACTAAAACTGCCAGCCAGAATGCAGTGCTTCACAGTACAGGAGAAACTGCTTTAAACACAAAAAGGGCAAGTGAAGAGCTGCTCTGCAGTCTCCTAAAGGGGAGGCAACTTTGTAACTTCTCATTCAATAGTGTGATTGGCAGGGGCAGATATGGATGCTTACAAACTTTGCTATAATTATTTAAAAAGTACAAATACCAGAAATTGCGCTATTCAAGTGATTAAGCAATCCCAAACTGCTAAAACAAATAAAATATACAGAAACTTGGATTTTTCCTCAAATTATTTCCAAACTGATTTACCACTTAGAAGTGAACTCAAACACAACAGAGTATTCGTGCTAAACTGTGTTCTTATCAATATCAAATTAAGAGATGTAAATAGTCTATCCTAATTAACATTCTTCTCCTTTTAATTACTGTCAAAAAATAAATCAACAGGGGCCTGGGATTTAGCTCAGTGGCAAAAGCTAAATAAAATCAATCAATCATCAGTCAATCAACAGTAAAGCCTTCTTTCATTAACTTGAAATAATTTACTGGAATAATACTTACTTTTTACTATCTGCCAAATATAAGAATTTATAAAAATATTGGCTTTGAAATACAGCGTAATATACTTCATCTTATTGTGGAAAAGTTTCAAAAGCAGCTTATATCTTTGGAAGTTTTAGAATATATACATTTTTCTCATACTACATATTGGAGATTGTTCTCCTAAAATTGAACCTTTTATAGCTGAGAGTAGTTTACTGTTTGGAGCTATCATAATTTACCTAACCAATCCCTATTAATGGACATTTAAATACTTCTAACTTTCAGCTACATTACCATGCAGAATTGGCATGCTTTAAAAAAACAAAATAGCCAGGCGTGGTGGCACCTGCCTGTAATCCCAGCACTAGGGAGGCTGAGGTAGGAGGACCCTTGAGACTGTGAAGCCCGCCTAAGCCACATAGTGAGTTCAAGGCCAGCCTGAACTACACAGCAAGATCCTACCTCAAAAACAAAACATAAAATAATAAAACAATAAAAACATTGCTCAAAACATTTCCAATCCAGATCTATCACAAACTGCATGTCTGACTCTCCTGACTTACTAAATGTAAGCTCTCACACAGGGTTCTCTACCGATGGGTGACTGTTCTGGCTAAGTCTTAGTTTGTCTATTCCATGAGCTCATACATTTGGTTAACTAAACACTGTCTAAGGTTCTACACGATGATATTTTACCAAAGTGCATAATTATCTAATGCTTACACATATACTAACCTGTTATGTGAGACAAGCTGACCTGCAGGTAATCCAAGGCCAATGAATCAATCACTGCTTGGACATTGTGGGCATCATCTTCCTGACTCTTGGGAACAGCTATGAGGTCTTGGGAAAAGAGTTGCATTAGTCTGCATCAACAAGGCTCCAAGTTTTCATCTATTTGTCTCTGACCAGGCTTTGAGTAAACTCATCTCCCACAAAAGCAAGTTTTGCACAAACAAAATAGGCTACAGCACAGATATGTTAATAAAGCCTAATTCTATACGGTAGAATCTTTACTGGTTGAATATCTGACTGAACTGACTTTTCAGATATTGGGTATTCATTGTTAACTATTTATCACACCTACAATATGAACATGCCCGTACATAAGTAACCTGTAAAGGAAGATGGAGAGGTTTTTAAATTCAAATAGATGCTAATCGTCTAAGAAGGAAAACAAGACATGAATTGAGACTTTAATCCATAACTGTGGGCTGCTTTCCTTGAAAGAAAAAAATTAAAAAGCAGGTGTTCCAGGTGTTTTTTTTGTTGTTGTTGTCTTAAAGACAGGGTCTCATTATGTAGCTCAAGCCACCCTGGAACTTGCTATGTAGCCCAGGCTGGTCTCAAACTCATCGTTTCCATCAAGGCCAACACAAGAAGAGTTTTTATATATCTGACTACAAAAATCTACTGGGAATAATTAGTACTAAAGGTTTTAAAAGTCAGTACAGACCAGAATGTGGTAATACCAAGTCAAATTTGGTACTGAGTAAGATGAACCTTTGAAAAAGTTAAGACTAGATCAAAGATATCAGCTAAAGACCATCCCTTATTCCAGGAATTGCTGAGGGAACTAATTCATGCTAATAATGGAAAAAGTATGCAGATCCTATATTAATATATTTAATGCTCATAAACTATATAGAGATGGAAGCAGTAAAGGAATCTATGGATAAGGATGCTGACATATTTAACCAAGAACACAGCAAAAGGATGATGTATCTCTGAAAGAAACATGCAAATCACAGATTTTAAAGATATTAAGACTCTGGGTGTGGTGCTACACAGTATCCTCATCCTCCCAATACTTGGAGGATAAGACAGGAGGATTGCTTCAAGTCCAGGCCAGCCTGGGCTAGAGAGTGAGTTCAAGACCAGCCTTGAACCAGAATACACAGTGAGACACCCTGTCTCACCACCTCTCCAAAGATACAACAAATTTATTAACTGTTTTCTTAGACTTACAGAGTACAAACATCAATTCTTACCTGTAATAGTAACACAACCCAACAAATTCCAAATTCCACTCAACTGTGAACCTTTAAATATATATTTACATGGGTTGGGGATTTAGCTCAGCAGCAGAAGCGCCTGCCTGGCAAGTGCAAGGTGGTGAGTTCAATCCCCAGTACAAAAAAAAAAAAAAATTATATATAGATAGATGGATATAGCTATATATAGATATAGGTACAGATATTTACAGGAATGGTGTACCATTCACAAGACATTGGGCATGATTAAATTAAACGATTGCTGGGTGTGATGGCACACGCCTGTAATCCCAGCACTCAGGATGAGGCGGGAGGATCCTTTCGAGTTTAAGGCCAGCCTGGGCTACAAAGTGAGTTCAAGGTCAACTTGAACTGCATAGCGAGACCCTGTCTCAAAAAGACAAAAAATAAGTAAGTAAATGATTAAACTGATTTGATCAAGATTAGTATTATGCGTGGGTCCCATAATAGGATAATGAATGCCGTATTTAGACAGATTTAAAATGCAGGTAGAAAAAAGCCAAAATTTTATCAACACTAAAGGACCTAACTGGCCTAGAATATGAATAGTTACTTCAGTACCCTTACCTGGTACCTTTTCTCCCAAAATGGATTGATAAAGAGCAATAAAAACATTAGCATCACAATCTTCAAGTTCATGTATCCTCAGATGTATGTGACATTTACAAAGAAGGTTATTGGCAATGGTTATCCACTCTGTTGGGGGAAAAGAAAATCAGTCTTCAGAAGCACTAGGAAAAGTCACGCACACAATTTAAAAACTAACCACCTCTTATGAAAATAGACACTGCACTTGATGCAAGATTAAGGAATTTGTTTGTTACAGCATTTTAAATACCCTCCTCGGCAAAATTTTTTTAAAGTGTATTTAATTTCTTGGGATGATCTTCAAAGTGCTATAGTTTCAATGTATAAACTCCAATTTTACTGTTACAACCTGAAACCTTATTTACCTGTAATTTTTATTTTATAAGCCTTAAGTACTTTTAGTTAAAACGTACTTGAAAGTAAATGAGAATATCATATCATAAACTAGACAGTTTGTAAATAGTCTTTGATTATTAGAAACTAACAGAGGTGGCTTCAAATTCCCAATAGTATTAATCATGTTTTTACCCAATTATTTTGTGCAAGTCAGGATCTCTCTAGCGACCAAATAGGTGATTAATTTAGGTTGTTAAGATCAGAACACCACCTGTACTAATGCAGTTACTAGTTTTTCTTTTTAAAAAAATATATTTGACATAAATGAAAAGAAATAAAAATAAAGGCAACCGTAAGCTCAGAACTAGCACACAACCAACACTGCTGAAATTCCCTGTGTAATGCACCGCATTCTGCCCTTCCCCATATAATGCTGGAATTACCAAGGTTACTAATCTCTTGACTAACGATAAGTTACAAAGTTTGCAACACTCATCTCCTAAAATGACTAGTTATAAAAGGGAAAGCACTTTAGCATTAGATCCATCTCCAGTATGTTAGTCCTGGAAACAAATGAGTCTGTGTTTCTTGCACGCACATCATCCCCTCTCCTCATGCCCACTGCTTATAGTTAATTAACCAAACCAAGGCCAACTGTTTTGTAAGCCAACCCGGAAAAACGGATGAAAGCGTCCCAGACAACCAAACCAATTCGCTCTTCACGAACCGTTTTAGATAAAGCCCATAACCCCCGTGGGCGACAAAGACAAAAAGTACCGCTATTTTACTTCGACAGGGACATCAACATTATTTTAGAAGCACTGTCGCAAAAGATCAATACAAATGTAGCTTCGGCCTCAGTTCCCACAAAGCAAGAGCAAGGAGCACAATGATGGTGGTTAAACAAATCAGAGAAATTCAGGTTCGGGGAAGAGCCTTCTGATTGCTCTTTAGCAGCCAGGGTGTGGATGTCCTACTAGCCTCGCCGTAGGATCCCTCACACCCTCCGTCGCCGTTCTACAGCCTCAAAAAAAAAAAAATAAATAAAGCAGTGAGTCTAAGGGTAAGATCCTATACACAGAACCTGCGACTTGCGACAAGGGTGCCTGACAGTCAGGAGCCTCGGCAGCGCCAGATCCAAATAAAGTGGGCCCGAGGCATCCGGAAAGCTGGAGTGTTACAGTCCGACACACACCAGGATTCCGAGCCGAGACTCACCAGCCTCCGAGCCAGCCATGTCGCGGAGGCAAGTTGCCGCCAGCCTCCGCAACCGGCGCGAGCTACGGTGTCCCGAAAAGGCCGTTCCGCGCAAACCCTGCGAAGGCGGGAGAAGGCACAAACCAGAGGGAGGAGTAAAAGAGGGAAGGACGTTAAAACGGCTTCTCGCCGCTGATTGGTCATCAGAGAAGCACTTCCTTTCGCAGCACGCGCCTAGGTGGCAGTTTGCGGGCCCTAGACACCATTCTTTGGGGGCTAGATCTTGCTAGAGGTTTCTCCGGTCGACGGGTTGGACAGTCCAGGTAACCCCGTAGCGCTGACGGTCTCCCTGGGGCATCAGAACGGCCACTTCCGGTGAATTGTATCTTTATGTGTTCCTCCGCCGACGCCAAATGAGGAAATAGTGCGGTCCTCTCCCCTGGTGGGGACTGTCACGTGACAATGTCAGGCTCCGCCTTATGGACTTATTTGGTTATGGGCGTGTGGGCTCCGTAGACGTAAACATCTCCAAAGTCGGGGGAGTGGGTTGGTTTGTATTGGCCGTTTAATCGTCTGACTGGGCCTGGAAAAGGGCGAAGTGGCTCACTTGAGATGTGGGAGGACTAGGAAAAGGTGAAGTCTAGAGTAAAATGAGGCATCGCAGTGGTAGATGAACCCAGCCGCGAAGGGAAGGGGAAACGGGCGTCTGAGGGAACGGACACTGAGGGAGGAACGAGAAGATGGCGGACCCGGAACGTGGGCGGGCGTTGCGGCCTCTGCGCAGGGGGCGGGGTGATTAGGGCGTAGAACGGCTCCCAGCATTCTTAGCGGCGGAGGAGGCGGCCCAGGCTATAAAACCGGCTGCCGGCACCGAGTCGGCACCTCATTCATTTCTGCCGGTCTTTCGTCGTGCAGCTCCAGTTCTTGTTACCGAAGTCCCTCCGCCGCTGCCGCCCCCACAAGGCTTCGCTGACGCTGAGGCCACTTCCAGCGACTCGTCGCACCTGATTCTCTTAACTTCGTTCCCCGCCAACCGCAACCATTGACGCCATGTCGAGTTACTCGAGCGACCGGGACCGCGGCCGGGATCGAGGGTGAGTGGGAGCCTATCTGTCAGGCCTGACCCGGGGTGGGGGGATGGGGTGGCGGATGGGAGAGTCGCGTTAGGAAGTCGGCCTTTTCTCCCTCTTCCGCGGTCTCCTCAGTTGAAGGTTTTTGCGCCATTTTGATACATAAAAGACGCTAGAAAGACGTGCTGGTTAGTCGTTTAAATCTCGCTTTTCGTTGGGGTGTGGGGGTCCAGGAGCCATCGGGCCTCGGCCGCCTGGCGGCTGTGGTGGGAACCGGAGTGTCTTTTGAAGGGAGGGCAGCGCGACGCTGTGAGGCGGTCGGAGGAGCCGTCGTTGGGTGAAGTCTTGGGGGAGGTGTTTGGAGGACACCGGGAATTGTCTGGAAGTGTGGCTTCGGAGGCCCTCCGTGCGGTCGCGAGGTGGCGGGCGCTAGCGGATTCGGTCGTGTGGCTGAGCCGCGGAGACAAAATGCCGGCCGCGGACATGGCGGCGGTGCCTTTGTTACCCCGCCCGGCGGAGGAGCTCAAAATGGCAGCGTCGAGAAAATGTGGCGCAGAGAGAAATGCGAGACAAAGGGGGAAGCGCCGCCCCAGCGGGAACGCCGCCCGGCCGACTCCGCCCGGGCCGGGACTCCTCCCCCGGTAGATGCCGGCTCCTCCTTCTCTTTTTCCTGTCGTTATATAATTTCGCTACCTTGATCGCGAGCGCTAAGGCGTCGATTCCCCTAACCCGATTCCCCTGCGTGAGCGCGCTGGTGAATGCCCTTTTGCTTCTGGTGGGCTCAGTGCCTGTGCTGGTCCGTTATCCAGGAGCTCCTTTTGCGTGAAAACAATCGTAAAAATAACACCGGTGTTAAGCTCCTCCCTTTTGGTTCTCTTGGCTACCTAATTCCTAAGCTTGTGGGCAAGATTAAGATAGTGTCTGCAAGGTGTTGTCCTGTTGTACTCAGAATTTGGAATTTCAGAGCAGCCAGTTTTCCAGTCTGATAAATCCCAGGTTTTTTGTTGAACTCCGATGGTGTGTACTTGGGATACTAGAAACAATATATAAGATGCCAGTTGACAGAATGATTATCATTAAGGTTATTCAGGTTGTGTACTTCCAAAAATCTACTTTAACTGGTGCCGGGAGAGGTGGCGAGTGTGAAAAGAAACACAAGTATAGATATTTGAAAAATGTGAGTAACTTTTTGTTTAATTTCAGGTTTGGGGCACCTCGATTTGGAGGGAGTAGAGCGGGTCCCCTGTCTGGAAAGAAGTTTGGAAATCCTGGGGAGAAACTAGTTAAAAAGAAGTGGAATCTTGATGAGCTGCCCAAATTTGAGAAGAACTTTTATCAGGAACACCCAGATTTGGCTAGGCGCACAGCAGTGAGTAATGTCATGTGGCTTCATTGGGCAAATAACTTAGTGTAATGGCTTTTAGTAAATTAGAATCTGACAGGTATCATGGAGGTAACCATTTTGGAAGTTAAATTTTTCTAACTTGGAAGAATGGCTGAGTTTTTCTCTTTGAGTGTAGTAAAATAGGTGGTTTTTAAGATATGTGAATTTTTGTATGTGGGTATAGTTAAAAAATAACTTGCTTTAAAGTAGTAAATTGTGGAAACGGCTGTGGTGGCACAAGCCTTTAATCCCAGCACTCCAGAGGCTGAGGCAGGAGGATCATTGTGAGTTCAAGACCAGCCTGGGCTACAAAGTGAGTTCAAGGCTAGCCTGAACTGTGTAGTAAGACCCTGTCTCAAAAAATAGGACCAGGGATTTAGCTCAGTGGCCTAAGTGCCTACCTGGCAGGCGTGAGGTTGAGAGTTTGATCCCTGGCATCAAAAAAAAAAAAGTAAGCTATGGTGTTTCTAGTTGTATAGTTAGGAGAGGTGGTGATGATATTTACAAAAATTACTGTTAATTTGCTTTGCAGCAAGAGGTGGAAACATACAGAAGAAGCAAGGAAATTACAGTGCGAGGTCACAATTGTCCAAAACCAGTTTTAAATTTCTATGAAGCAAACTTCCCTGGTGAGTGCTACAATTTGTTATTCTGGTCCCTTTTTGTTTTTATCTTGGCATTACTAAAATGGTATGGTATTACTGATTACAGCAAATGTCATGGATGTGATTGCAAGGCAGAACTTCACTGAACCAACTGCTATTCAAGCTCAGGGATGGCCAGTTGCTCTAAGTGGATTGGATATGGTTGGAGTAGCCCAGACTGGATCTGGGAAGACATTGTCTGTAAGTTTCAGTTGAATTACATTGTTAATTCTTGAATTGCTAGGTGATAAATATCAACATGAAATGGGAATAAAAGCAAACAGCATTTTTGAATGATTTGTCTCTTCTACCCAACAGTATTTGCTGCCTGCCATCGTCCACATCAATCATCAGCCATTCCTAGAGAGAGGTGATGGGCCTATTGTAAGTATATTGTTTCAAGTTTTATGGTTAGGAGGGTACTGCAGCATCTTGTTGAACGCATACCTAAAGTTGTAATTCGTGGTGCTCTTACATAGAGATTATTCCTATCTAGTATAGCTGGAGCTGCTTAAGTATCCTATAGCATAGGAAGGATGCACCAGTGCATTAGCAATTTAAAGTTAATCCACCTGGGTTTAATCCACGACACCCCCTCCCCGAAAAAAAAGTTCACCCAAGAAGCAAAACTAGTATCTAAATCTATACTAAAAGCTGCTCCTCTTTCTTTAGTGTTTGGTGCTGGCACCAACTCGGGAACTGGCCCAGCAGGTACAGCAAGTAGCTGCTGAATACTGTAGAGCTTGTCGCTTGAAGTCTACTTGCATCTATGGTGGTGCTCCCAAGGGACCACAGATACGAGATTTGGAGAGAGGTACGTGTGTGATTAAAATGTTTGTCACTGATGGTGATAAAAGTTGTAGACATTATAGTTATATATGTGCATTTATTTGTAGGTGTGGAAATTTGTATTGCAACACCTGGGAGACTGATTGACTTTTTAGAATGTGGAAAAACCAATCTGAGAAGAACAACCTACCTTGTTCTCGATGAAGCAGATAGGATGCTTGATATGGGCTTTGAACCTCAAATAAGGAAGATTGTGGATCAGATAAGAGTAAGTGCCTTTATATTTTTTTGAAATTCATTTTAATTATTTCTGGTTACGGTCTAATCCCTCCTCCATCTTTTAGCCTGATAGGCAAACCTTAATGTGGAGTGCAACTTGGCCAAAAGAAGTACGACAGCTTGCTGAAGATTTCTTAAAAGACTATATTCATATAAACATTGGTGCGTTAGAACTGAGCGCAAACCACAACATTCTTCAGATTGTGGATGTATGTCATGACGTAGAAAAGGATGAAAAGTAAGTATAACTATAGCAGCTTTTTATTTTTATTTTTATTTATTTATTTATTTATTTTTTTTGCGGCACCAGGGATTGAACTCACAACCTAGCGCCTGCCAGGGCAGGCGCTTAAGGCACTGAGCCAAACTCCTGGCCCTGGTTTTTTGAGGCAGGGTCGCACTATGTAGCTCAGGCCGGCCTTGCACTCGCGTTGTAGCCCAAGCCGGCCTCGAACCCACAACACTCCGCCTACCTCAGCCTTCCGAGTGCTGGGATTAAAGGCGTGCACCACCACGCCCGGCTGTAGCAGCTTTTTAAAAACATCATTTGTATTAAATGGAAGTCACTTGTTTCATAGGTTGTATTTGCTCTGAGTTGCTTGGAGTAATATGAATACATATATTTTAAATTATCTTAGTTGTGTGAAGACGTAGCACATGCCTACAATCCCAGCGTGCTGGGAGGCTGAGGCTGTAAGATCGCCGCAAGTTTGAGAGGATCACAAGTTAGACAACTTAGCAAGGTTGTGTCTCAAAATGGGCTGGAGATGTAGCTTCAGTTTAGAAACCCTGAGTTCAGTGCCTAGAACTGAATGAATTGAATTCATGCCAATCCATGAAAGAATTTCCTGCATCTTTCTGATAATGGGAAGCAAGATAAAAAAAGAGTAAGTCAGACTAAATGTGCAGCCATGACTGAATGTCCTTTTAAAAATTGTAATTTTTCTTACATCTTTAGACTTATTCGTCTAATGGAAGAGATCATGAGTGAGAAGGAGAACAAAACCATTGTGTTTGTTGAAACAAAAAGAAGATGTGATGAGCTTACCAGAAAAATGAGGCGAGATGGGTATGTAGACTCAAGTCAATTGAAATAGTTTGGAAAATGGCAAACTAACCTGAGATCAGAAGCAATGTGTCTTGGTTACTTTTCACTTGTTGCTGAGACGAAACACTTGACATCCAAAATTAGGGAAGGAAAGGTTTATTTAGCTTACAGGTTTTGGAGGTTTCAGTCCACAATCAGCTGGCTCCAAGGCAGGGTGGCATGGCACAGGGACAACACTTCAAGGCAGCAGCCGAACAAAAAGCAGCCAGAGTAAAAGGGGGCCAGAGCAAGCCTTTTCTCCTCTATATAGAACACAGGACACCCCCGCCCCGTGGGTGTAGCATCCACAAACATCCTTGCCTTCCTTTGCACAGGATGAGGCTGTTTACAAAGTAAGACCCCTAGCTCCCTCCTGAGTCTCTCAGTTAAATTTCTGACCTTCTCAAATTGACACAATGGCCAGGTAACTGTTTGTGCTCTATACCCCAGGATGTAGAGCTGCTGCCTTAATTAAGCTTCTAGACTTCTCAAGTTGACACAATGTATAAACCATAGCACAATGGTTATGGATTTCACTGATGGGGATCATATGATAGTATAAGTAAAACTTCTAGATGAAATTGAGGCCTGTGATTGAAATAAAGAGATCTGGTAGTCTCTTAGGTTTTAAATATGAGTCTTACCACAATCTTTTATTATAGGTGGCCTGCCATGGGTATCCATGGTGACAAGAGTCAACAGGAACGTGACTGGGTTCTAAATGGTAAGTATTACAAAATAAAAAAGTGGTTACTCACTTGGATCTCTACTCAGTTTAATGGTCATATATCTTTGTTTGTAGAATTCAAACACGGGAAAGCTCCTATTCTGATTGCTACAGATGTGGCCTCCAGAGGGCTAGGTTAGTACAAACTCGCATTCATGGCTTGGTTTCCCAGAAGATCTCCATATAGTTTTTTAAAGAAAGTTTATTGCTTTCTTTAACCTCTGCATTTTTTCTAAGTTTTTTTCGCATAAAGGTGCAGTCTTTGTGGCAAGGCCTAGGCATGACAATCGGAGGACTCGAGGGGGATGGAGGACTAGTGATCGGCTGGCTGCTTCCAGTCGATTAGAGAGGTGAAAAGCTGAACGTGTGCCAGTAATCTTCAAAGGGCAGAACATACCACCTCTGCCCCATAAACTGTTCTCTCCGGGGGGAGGGGAAATGGAAGTTACCCTCACAGTTCACTGCCGTGGTATTTCTTCTGTCCCATGCTTTGCATGATTGCCATGGTACAGCATTGTTTCAAACTGTTCACTGTGATCTGTGGGTCTTTGAGTTTCAGTGAGTTTGCTGAAATGTCGAAGAAATATTTCCAAACTTCAATGTTCAATGAAATTTTTGTTCAAGTTTGAAATGGAGAGAGCAGCTTTAAAAGGTACTAAGCCTTTTACAAATTGGTGAGTACTGGCACATGAGACCTAGAGCAGGAGCAACTTCTCACACTTAAGTCAGTGGGAAAAGCAGTGCTTTGAAAGTTCCTCCCTCAGCCTACACAGTAGTCGTCATGTCGAGACCTGCCAGAGAGAGACACATTCTCAAGTGAATCCTGGCTTCTTGGAAGCGCTTGCCTAGACGAGACACTGCATAAAAACAACTTTTGGGGGACAGGTATGTTTTTCTTGCAGCTGCGGTTTTAAGGTCTTGGCAAGACAAGCAGTGTGGCCAGAATTTTGAACTACTGATGAGTATGTGATGCAAAGGACCTTGTACATTAAACGGTCCTCAAAATGAGCACATGAAGAGGTTGCTGTGAAACTTTTAAGTGGCCGTACTGCGCAGAAGCATTCAGATGTCACTTGATGATCTGTAAAAGGGACTTGTTCATTTGGGAATCTCCTAGGGAGAATACACATTCCTTTCGGCAGGCTCCCATCACTGGGTGGGTAATGACAACACAGATGACATGTGCTTTTTCTCCCTCCCCCCCTTTATTTTTTTCTTTTTTCAACTTAAATGGTATTCCTACAGGGAATGGATAACCATTTTAACTGTATTTTTTGCAGCCCGTACCTTCTTGGGAATACAATTGTCTAACTTTTTATTTTTGGTCTGGCTGTTGTGGTGTGCAAAACTCTGTACATTGCTATTTTGCCACACTGCAACACCTTACAGATGTGGAAGATGTGAAATTTGTCATCAATTATGACTACCCTAACTCCTCAGAGGATTATATTCATCGAATTGGAAGAACTGCTCGCAGTACCAAAACAGGCACAGCATACACTTTCTTTACACCTAATAACATAAAGCAAGTGAGCGACCTTATCTCTGTGCTTCGTGAAGCTAATCAAGCAATTAATCCCAAGTTGCTTCAGTTGGTCGAAGACAGAGGTTCAGGTAAGATTAGGCTTTGATTAAAAAAAAAATGGTGGTTTTGCAATTGCAGCATTGCCTGCAAATCATTGAAATGGGATTGGAGAGTGAGTAGCATCTTTAGAAGTGTGAATTTGAGAATAAAAATGCTTCATACCTTGTATGAGTAGAACTGTATTTTCTTCTGTTAGTGATGATTTGTGCCATAGATTTAATGGATCAATTTGCAATTTTTTTCTTAACAGGTCGTTCCAGGGGTAGAGGAGGCATGAAGGATGACCGTCGGGACAGATACTCTGCAGGCAAAAGGGGTGGATTTAATACCTTTAGAGACAGGGAAAATTATGACAGGGGTTACTCTAGTCTGCTTAAGAGAGATTTTGGGGCAAAAACTCAGAACGGTGTTTACAGTGCTGCAAATTACACCAATGGGAGCTTTGGAAGTAATTTTGTGTCTGCTGGTATACAGACCAGTTTTAGGACTGGTAATCCAACAGGGACTTACCAGAATGGTTATGATAGCACTCAGCAATATGGAAGTAATGTTGCAAATATGCACAATGGTATGAATCAACAGGCATATGCATATCCTGCTACTGCAGCTGCACCTATGATTGGCTATCCAATGCCAACAGGATATTCCCAGTAAGACTTTAGAAGTATATGTAAATGTCTGTTTTTCATAATTGCTCTTTATATTGTGTGTTATCAGACAAGATAGTTATTTAAGAAACATGGGAAATGCAGAAATGACTGCAGTGCAGCAGTAATTATGGTGCACTTTTTCGCTATTTAAGTTGGATATTTCTCTACATTCCTGAAACAATTTTTAGGTTTTTTTTGTACTAGACAATGCAGGCAGTGTTTTCACAAAAGTAACTGTACAGTGATTTGAAATACAATAAATGAAGGCAATGCATGGCCTTCCAATAAAAGATATTTGAAGACTGACTTAGTGGAAATTGTACTTTATTTTACATATATGATGTCTGTAAAACTTTGCTTAGATGGTATGGTTTTTTTTTTTATTTTTATTTTTTCTCTTTTCATCATAAAGTGACTGCTTGCCATTCATTGGGGTGGGGTATCAAGGCCCTTTCAAAAAATCTTGCATTTTGCGAGTATTCAAAGTGATCTGAGTAAATTTATCTCCAGGCCAAATTGCATAAAAGCTTTTTATCAGCTTCCAATGTGAGGGAAGTTCATTTTAATAGCCTATTTTTCTTACATTAGAATAATTTAATGACTACTACTAGGGAATAATCAGTTGTGTAGGGTGAGAACAATATAGGTGACTTCCTCTTTCAAAATTTAAAGAGTTCAAAAAGCTTTTCACAAGATTATACTTCTAGCTATACTGTGGATTAACAGATGAACAAAGCTGAAACACAAATTTAACCCATGAGCTAAATTTGAGTCTCTGAATTGAATTTGCACAGTGTCTGTAGTGCAGGTTATAAATTCCAGTTTTTACAGACTTCGGAGGTTCTTAGCTAGTCACACTGGGAGAAAGAGTTATGAATGTGTTTATAATAATTCAGGGAATTCTAGAGGTCTTCGAACTGTAAGGTCTATCATAATCATAACACAAGGGAAAAAAAATCCCATCAAAATGATTGATCAGGATGTGGTAACCAAAAGCACAGTGAGTACAGGCCTTCATGTTAGGTTCATTGTTAGAAAGATGGGGGTAGCTTTAAATTTAACTTCTTTGCTCTTCAGCTTTTGTAATTTATTTTAGCAGTGGCTAAGAAGTAGGCCTGAATGTCTTCCCAGGGGGGCTGGTGTGTTTTACCAGGAAAAAAGGGGGTCTAAGGAGGCATCATTTAAATTGGTGACTAAACTGAGGCTTTGATGTTAATGCCTTACCTCTAAAATGTAAAACTGCTGGGATGGGGAGTGGTATTTCTAGTACTAACAACATTGAGAACTGATTCAGACAATATCCTGAACAGTTTTCAGTGGCATATGATTAGTCATATTCATGATTTTTAACTTAAAAAAGCTTTTGGGGTAGGTTGGAGCTTTTATTACATATTTTACTGTTTAATGTCAACATGGGCCTTCTAATTTGTAAACATGGAAGTGTGGGCTGTGGGGTGAACAAACCATTTACCTATTTAACTTGGAAGTTTTAAAAGACAGTCCACTTTTTAGCATGTGTGTTTTGTCCAGCCTGTGGTTGTCTTTAACTAATAAATGTGATTTTTCTCTCACTCTCTCCTTTATTTATTTGTTTAGAGGCCTCTTCCCTCTAGTATTAAAACACTTAGTACTAGCTTTGCACTTGATTACAGCAGTCTCTCCCACCCCCTCCATTCTACTCCCTGCCCCCAGCATTGCATGTCACTTGGGATGAATCGTTTACTGAGCCTGTCATACACCTTACCAACCATCAATTATTTTAACCATGTTAACTGAAACTACTGAGTTATTTATAAACTCCTTTCTTTGGAGTGTAGTGAAGCTTTGTATGTTGTACTGGGCCTTTTAAAAAAGTTCCCATATCCCGATAGCTGTTTGGTGGTGTGGAGTTCAGCATGAACAACAGTCTTGCTCACTTTGTACTTTTCTATTCATCTATTACTGTTTAAATAGATTATAAAGTTGTGAAGCCTGCCAGAAAGTCTTAAGTGGAAAGTTTCACCGTATGATTTGATGAACTTAGAAAACTGTCCACTAGTAGAAGTTGGGTATACATGAGGGGTTCCTTTCCACTACTGAGGGTTTTTAAACATTCCCAAGAGTTGTGGATGGTGGAGGACTGTCCTGGAACCACAATAGCTGAAAGTGGCTGCAGTAGGGTCACTTGCCCAATTGCACCCAAGGGAGTTAACTCATCTGGGAGTAGGCCTTTGGCAGCAAGCATCTACCTGAAAAATTTGAACCAAATTGTTTTGATCCCTAAAACGGAAGTTACATTTAAATGGTGATTTGGATCCCTGCATAAGTAACAGCAAGACGCAAAAAACTGAAGATGTAGCTTGCTGCGTGGGTCCTGAACGGAAAGTAATGGTTATTTGGAGTTTGGAGATAATGACCGCTGTTACAGTGCTATTGCAAAGTGCTGTAGTATAACCTGATAAGGATCAGCAGTTGGACGGCGGTGGGTAGGAGGATGGGGCAAGGCCTGATCGGCCAAACGCGAACAACTGCGAACCTTAAAAATACAAATAAAAAATGCCATCGATAAACTGCGTTAGTCCACCATAGTCCACTGTAGCTGGGTCTATAAATCAGTGATGGAAGCGCCCAGAACACAGGGACCCGCTTCCGGGGCGGGGCCAAGCTGAGGGCTCCTTCACTTCCGTCGCGCCTGCGCCGTGAGCTCTCGTCGCAGCTAAGGTTGTGGCGGTTTATTGGACAAGGCATGATGCGCTTTTGCTATTCAAAGAGATGCGCTCTGGTGCAGCTGTAGGGGCCTGCCACAAAGTCTGCAGGCGTCTCTTGTCTGGGTTTGGGGGTCGAACAGATGGGGGGCAGCCTGAGCCATTGACGGAAAGGAGTAAGTCCCACACAGAACATCTCCCGGAGAGCGAGCAGACGAAAACCCTCGAGTCCGCAGAGGGCAGCGAGGCGCTGTTAGAGCTCTGTCTGAGACGACATTTTCTTAATGGAACGAAGCAGCATCTTAGCCGAGATTCTCTTCTGAGCGGGTGCCACCGCGGCTTTGGACCTCTAGGCGTAGAGTTGCGGAAGAACCTGGCCGCAGAATGGTGGTCCTCCGTGGTCGTGCGCAGAGAGCAGGTCTTCGCGGTGGACGCCCTGCACCACGACCCAGGCCCTTCGCTTCCCGGGGACAGGGCCTTCAGGTTAGTTTCTGCGGAAGCTCTACGTGAAATCTTGCAAGACAAAGAGCTGAGTAAGGAACGGCTAGTAGCGTTTCTTGAGAACTTACTAAAAACTTCTGGGAAACTACGAGAGACTCTTCTTCACGGTAGGATCCTTCACGATTTCATGCTTCAAAACAGGTTTGGGTTGGAAAGCAAGCTCTCCAAGTTTGGGGTTTGCAACTGGCCCTCTCTTAAATCCCATGCAAAGGAAGTTGCCTAGTTCTCATTTGAAGTTGGTTTGTTGTTGTTGTTTTTTCTTAACGAAAAAAGAATAAAAACGATGATACAGAATTTCAAAACAAAATAATAGATTAACACTGGCCCTGGTTTGGTTTTTTGAGACAGAGTCTGGCTGTAGAGTTCAGAAAGGCCTTGAACTCACTCCTGCCTCAGCCTCCCAAGTGCTCGGATTACAGGTGTGCACCCCATGCCCAGCACCATTTGTTATTTTTGGCTCCCTTGACCAGAATGAGATGGCTGTAATTTGCATGGATTTGTTTTTGTGTCCTCTATTCTATTCCATTGGTCTATGTGGCTATTGTTGTGCCAGTACATTCTGCTTTTGTTACTATAATTTTGTAGTATAATTCAAAATCTTTTTCCCCCTAGTACTATGAATTGAACTCAGGACCTTCACACTGAACTGTATCCCTTTCTTATTTTTATTTTGAGAGACTAACTTGCCCAGGTTTAAACTTGTGATCCCGCTGCCTCATCCTCCCCAAGTGCTAGACTTACAGGTGTGTGTCACCACACCCAGCTGAAAATCAGGTATTTTGATCAGCCTTGCTCTTTAGGTTTGCTTTGGTTATTCTGAGTCTTTTGTTGTTTCCATATGAATTTTAGAATTATTTGCTAAGAATGTCATTAGTATTTTGATGAAGATGGCATTGAACCTGTAGATCACTTTTAGTAATATGGCCACTTTTAACAATATTGATTATGCCACTCCTTGGACATCTTCTAGTGTCTTCTTCAATTTCTTTCTTCAGTGTCCTGTAAATTTCTTTGTAGAGGTCTTTTACTTCCTTGGTTAGATCGATTACCAGGTATTTCATTTGAAACTGTTGTGAATAGAATGGTTTTCCTGTTTTCTTTCTCCTTGCTGGTATATATTACTGGTGTGGTATTCATTCATTACCGGCATGTACAAAAGTTATTTTTTCTTAATGTTGATTTTGTATCCTGTTACTTTGCTGAATTTATCAGCTCTAAAAGTCTTCTAGTGGAGTCAGGAGTCTTCTAAGTATAGGATCATATCATCTGCAAATAAAGATTTTGTATCCCTTTTCTTTCTTTCTCTTTCCTGTTTTCTCTAGCTAGAATTTTCAAGAACTGTATTGAATATAATGAAATTGGACATTCTTTTCTTTCTTTCTTTTTTTTTTTTTTGTGGGTAGCGGGAATCAAACTCAGGACATCATGCTTGCCAGGCAGGTACTATGCCACTGAGCTAAATTCCTGGCCCTGGACATCCTTTGGTTGTTCCTGAAACACTGCTCATCTTGGAAAAATTCTGCCCTTACCAATTTAGTACTATGTAGTAGTTTTAAATACTCTAAATATCCATGATTGTAAAAATTGGTGACTAAACTATAGTTTTCTTTTAAACATTTTCTTAATAAAATCAAACAAACTAAAACAAGCTGGTGATAAATGTGATAATTTTGTAGTACTTTATTTCATGATGGCTTTACTTTGGAGGTATTAAATCACTGCTCATTTATCATGTCCTCAAGCAAATCAGTCCTCTCTTTCCAGTCTCTGTTAGATGAAACTTAACATTATGTGAGTTGCAGACTTAGAAAATTAGACTTAGTTTTCTTAGATATCCACTAATTGAAGCATCTGTTTTATGTGCCAGATGTGTTCTTGCCTTTAGGAAAGTTAAATCCACTTACTTGCCAAGTCCTTTGACTCTGGTGTTTTTCACTTAGAGTTACCCAGTTTGCCTCTTTTTTCTATTCCTGGTGCCTTTACTGTCTTCTATCCTGTGTCTGAACATTGTGACTGCCTCTGTTTATGAATAGCTTTTGAATTTTTTTTTAATTTTTAGCCATTGTTTCCAAATGTAATTACTGCCCTATTCTTTCTTTTCTCTGTGATTAATTACATTTTAGATCTTTTCTTCGTTTTGTCATCAACTTACTTGAATATAATAATCATGCTTTAAAGGCCACGTCTTATAACTCATATATATCTGTTTCTTATTTCTAGTATCTATTTTTCTCTGAATTTTTGGTCCTTTGGGCTTTTCCTCTGACATGCTAGATAATTTATGTATAAAATTGTTGTAGGAAAAAATTGAAGCTTTTGCTCAAGTATGTCCAACTTGTGGGTCACACGTTGGATACACCCACTTTTTAATGGTTTGTTTTTTGTGTCTTTTTTGGAACTTGGAATCAAACTCGGGGCCTTGAACTTGCCAGGCAGGCGTTGTGCCGCTGAACTATACCCCCAGTTCACAACACCTACTTTTTAAAGTAGTGATTTCTTCCTTCTTGGAGGACTTTTCTTCTTGCAGGCAGCTAGGTTGAGGGCATATCTTCTTCATAGTGAGGGACTAAACTGGTTAGACGCTTCATTCTTTTCACCTCTATCCTCCTTACATGGAACCTTCTAAGTGTCCCTAATGAAAGCCTGGGGTACTTACCAGGGCCACTTCTCTTGGTGAGCCAGGTAGTACAATTTTTGTAAATCTCAGTCTCAGCATGTAGCAGGAGGCTGTGCTCAGCATATCAGTGTCTCAGCTCTTCCACTTGAGAATTTGAAAAGTAGCACTGGATGTTGAGTTCACCTTTCTTCTTTCCCTACACTCTAGATCTTGGACCCTCAAGTTCCTTGCTGCCTGAGTAGCTCTTCCATCTTACACAGATGTTTAGATCTTTCTTATTATTGACAACCTAGTCTACCAAATCAGAGAACACAATACTATCATCTGTTGGGATGTAGTCTAAGTGCATAAAAGGCAACAGAGACTTAGAGGGGAAGAGCAGGAGATTGAGACAGGGTTTTACTATATAGTTCAGGCTGGCCTTTAACTCAGCTGTGTAGCCCAGGCTGGTCTTCATCTCATGGTGATCCTCCTGCGTCAGCCTACCATGTGGTAGGATGACAGGCATGTGCCACCATCCCCAGTTTGACAAAGACGTTTTGAGCTTTGCTTTGTTCTCAGTAGAAATGTTGGAATTATAATTTTGAACCTATTTCATGTATATTGTAGGAGCAAATAGGCTAATGTTATTAGAACCAGGATTGTCACTGTAAAAGAGACTTAAAAAATGAAAAAGAAGAAAAGGATAAACTAACACCATACGTGACTAATAATATCAATATGAATTCATGATTGTGTGTGTTTTTTTTGAGACAGGATCCTCACTATGCAGTTCAGGCTGACTTTGAGCTCACTTTGTAGCCCAGGCTGGTCTCGAACTCAAAATGATCCTCCTCCCTCAGCCTCCTGAGTGCTGGGATTACAGGAATGCGCCACTGCGCCCAGTTGAGTTTTTTTTTTGTTGTTGTTGTTTTTGTTTTGTTTTGTTTTTTGGTATGGGGGATCAAACTCATGACCTCGCTGAGCTAAATCCCCAGTCCTTGAATTCAAGATTTTTAAAAGTACATGTTTCCTAACTGTCTGCATTGAAGGGGCATAGAAGTAATGATGTTCAATAACTGTGAGCACAACTAGGTTCCAGAACTGCTTCTTAAAATGAACCAGGGTTGGGGATTTGGCTCAGCAGCATAAGCACCTGCCTAGCAAGCACAAGGTCATGTATTCAGTCCCTGGTACCAAAAAAATTAATTAATTAGTTAATTAATTTTAAAAAATGAACCAGTGCTTGGATGTCTTAGTTACTTTTCTCACTGCTGAGAGGAGGAAAAATTTATTGTAGCTCACAGTTTGTAGAGGTTTTAGTTCATAGTTGAATGGCTCCAAGGCAGGATGGCTTGGGCCAAAGGGCACAGCAGAGGAGAAGCAGTTCACGGCAGGCAGAAAGTAGCAAGCAGCAGCAGTCCTCCCTCTTTCCCTTATCCCGGCTACCCGCCCTTAAGGTGGTTAGCACTCACACCCAGGGAGGGCCTTCCCATTACCCACACCCAGAACTATGCCAAACCAATCAATAGATTAATTTAGTAATCACACATCCTTGATCCCAGCATAACACACTCTAGCCTAACCACCTCTGAAAAGCCCCACCTATGACTGCATGAGGCTTTAGAGAGACATGAGCCATAACATTAGGGAAATGCTATTTCTAGGTCTGCGGTAAGGAAAGTATAAGGTGAGTTTGGAACACTTAATGATGCTTAGAAAACAAAGAATTGTTTGAGGATTAGCCTGAGTCACGTCAAAGGGACCCAGATGCTGGTTTGAAGAGTGCTGCCACTGGCTAAATTTGACACAAACTGAGTATCAAAGTAAGTATTGGGCCAGGGATATAGCTGCTGAGGCAAGAGGATCACCATGTATTCAAGGCCAGCCTGGGCTACATAGCAAGACCCTGTCTCAATAAATAAATAAATAAATAAATAAATAAATAAATAAATAAATAAATACTGATGGCATTGATTATAACACAGAGTAAAATAAATTTTAAAAAATAATAATAATTGGGGCCAGAGATATAGCTCAGTGGCACAAGTACCTGCCTGGCAAACGAGGTCATGAGTTTGACCCCTGGTACCAAAAAAAGAAAAAAGAAAAGAAAAAAAAAAATTGGTCGGGCGTGGTGACACATGCCTGTACTCCCAGCACTCAGGAGAATCATTGTGAGTTCCAGATCAGCCTGGGCTACAAAGTGAACTCAAGGCCAGCCTTAACCAGTGATCCATTTGGTTTCGTCAATAGTAGGATAATTTGGGCTGGGAGTTTGGCTCAGCGGCTTACACGCCTGCCCTGGCAGGTGCGAGGTTGTGAGTTCAATCCCCAGTACCGCAAAAAAAAAAAAAAAAATAGTAGGATAATTTAATACTGTGTTCCTCTTATTATGATTTGGTAAGATACAGATATTATCAGTGTGTTCCTGCTGTAAGTAAGTAGTTCAAATTGTAAGACAAGTCCCAAGTATGAGATAATTTGTCACTAGCCTGGACTCAGATCAAAACTTATTGTCACTGGAAGCAATGTTAAGGGGAAAGAGTCCAGAGAAATAATCTCAATTATTGATGAGACCTTATCAAAATGTGTATAAACCTTAATTGGAAAAAGGAGCAAAAAATGATATTTTGACAATTGGAAAAATTAAATATTAACCAAATTTTAGGTGATATAATGGGATGTGATTAACTTTATGATACAATGAAGGTATACAGAGAAATATTTTTGTTTTTAGGAGATACACACTAAAGTGTTTGGGAGCCAACAAGAAAACATGGCAAATGTTGATAACTGATGAATCTTGGTGAAGGATATACAAGAGTCTTTTGTACTGCTCTTTCAACTTTCGTATAGATTTGAAAATCTTCACACTAAAAAGTTGAAGAGAGGGCTGGGGATATAGTCAGCAGCACAGCACCTGCCTGGCAAGCATGAGGTCCTGAGTTCAATTCCCAGATAGATTAAAAAAAAAAAAAAAAGTTGTGGAAAACTACCTTAAATTATGTGGTAATTAAGATAATATTATTAGCTCTATGCTACTTGTACTGCTGTGTTAACATTGTTGTGCTGTGTGACCATTGTTATGTTATTAGTTTGTCTATAGGTTGATACAGACGGTTTTGATTTGTGGAACAGGTTTGCACAGTGATTGATTTGTCTTTTAACAGGTGCCCTGGAGCACTATGTTAACTGCCTGGATCTGGTAAACAAGAAGCTGCCTTATGGCCTTGCTCAGATTGGGGTGTGTTTTCGTCCTGCTTCTGACACCAAACAGACACCTGATGGTGTCAAAAGGTATAAAATATGGCAAATAACCTGGCCTTGTATTTAAGGAGTTAAGAGCCAGTCCTTTTAGGATAGATTTTACAGTTTTCAGATAAGCTAAACTGTAGTATTTTTGCTTTCTAAAGAATTGGTGAGACGACTGAAGCTTCACTGGTGTGGTTTACTTCTTCAAGGACCTCAAGCCAGTGGCTTGATTTCTGGTTGCGTCATCGACTGCTGTGGTGGAGAAAGGTACTCTAATTAACTTAGTAGTTAACACACAAGTTTTCCTAATGTGTCAAAGGTAACACTCTTGTATTACAAATGAAATTTGATTTGATACAGCTGTGTTGTCTTTGTAAGCGATAGCTATGTTAAATCAACAAATACAGGTTAAAAACTTCATAATGATTTTCATTGTTCTCGGTGACAAGGTTGCTTTAGTGGTGACATTGGTTGTGCTCAGATGCTTTTGTTCGTGAGCCTTTATATTCAAGGTCGAGTTCCAAGCCCTCACCAGACATTTTGGCTAATGTGAAGTTTGATTCTTGCCCACTTTTACAACTTCAGCTTCCTTCCTCTCCATTTTAGTCAAAATGGTTATGTGATTTAAAATCAAGCTTTAGTATATGCTGAGAAGAGCTGAAGTAAACATTTTTGTCCAACTGGTGTCCTGCCTTTTCCCAACTCTTTTTTTGGTAGCACTGGGATTGAACCCCAGGCCTTTTCACAGGGCAATATCTCCAGCCCATTTAAAAATTTTTTTGAGACACAGTCTTGGCTAAGTTGCCCAGGCTGGAGCCAAACTTGTAATTTTCCTGCCTCAGCCTCCCGGAGTGCTGGGATTGCAGGCTTGTGCCACCACCCTGCTTCCCAACTCTTAAAAATCCCCAAACTCCCAATTAAACTAAATGGAAAAATCACAAACTACTAAACACTTCATGAAAGTAGTCATTCTAAAGAAAGATACTTTGTTTATCCTATTTAGTTGATGGTTAACTTTCCCTCTTATCAATGACCACAAAAAGGCTAGATAGCATCAATAGTTTTTTTAATAGTTTCTTAAGACAAAAAGCAGTATATTTAATCATATACTCATACTTAATTAAATTTCAGTTTTTATTTGACACTTGACTAGTTGCAATCAGTTGCTGGCTAAATAGTCTTAAACAACTTCAATTCTTAGAAATGATTGTAAGATTTGAGGTAAGTTAGTGTTTATTCTAATGAGTTTTAAGACAGACTTTCTTTTCCAGTTTGCCATGAGTCCATCTAACTTCAGCAGTGGTGATTGTCAGGATGAAGAGGGACGAAAAGGAAACAAACTTTACTACAGTTTTCCCTGGGGAAAGGAGCCAATAGAAACGATGTGGAATCTAGGAGATAAAGAACTCTTACACATGTATCCTGGAGATGTGTCTAAATTGCATGTATGTTTTACTCTGAGCTTCTGTGTGTTGTTTACCCAGATTATCTGTGTTCATGTCTGAACTAGTTCATAATAATTACGGGTGTGGAGTCCCATGACCCCTTAATACCTTGATATATCTTTTTCAGGTGACACACAGTACAATCATCAAAGCCTGGAGATTAACAATAATCCTCTTTTACTGTCCATTCCACAGTATCCTTCAGATTTACCCGATTACCCCAATAATGCCCTTTGTAAGTCCAGTATAGTATATTTCATGCAGTTGTCATTGTTAGTCTCCTTCAAATGCACAGTTTCTACTCTTCCATGTTCTTGATACCTGTGAAGAGTACAGACTTGTTACTTTGTAGGATGTCTCTTGTCATGGATTA
The DNA here is from genome assembly GCA_004363535.1 of Dasyprocta punctata. Lineage (NCBI taxonomy): Eukaryota > Metazoa > Chordata > Mammalia > Rodentia > Dasyproctidae > Dasyprocta > Dasyprocta punctata. Next base: position 133,283 of record RJWM01001780.1, read on the forward strand.
GTTTGTTTCCTCCTGGCTTCTGTATTTTTCTACGGCAGCGGAAAAGCAGTTCCGCCCTCATCTCTGCATTGTTATGAGGCAGAAGTATCAGTGTCTTCCTAAAGATGTTGACACTGATGACTTGCTAACACAATGTCTATTAGATTTCTCTGATATAAAGCTGATAAATCTTTTGTGGACAGATACTTTAAAAGACTATGCATATAACCTCTTTGTCACCAGATTTTAATTTCCAGTTGGGGACTCCAGTGATGATTCTTGCCCAAATGAAGTATTACGTTGTGACTTTGTTTTAGTTTTTCAGTAATGCTATCATTCCCTCTAGATTTGTTGGTTAGCACTATGGTACAGGGTAGGGATTTCCCTTCTTCCCCATTTGTTTATTTTTTATGTTGCTATGGACTCCCAGATTCCTGTTTTTCTCATAGGATTATAATCTGTTACTGTAATGATCTATTTTGATATTCAAATTGTCCTAGACTTGGCCAGTATCCTTTTCATATATATTCATTATTCTCTGTACTAGTAATTCAGTAATTTGTTTTATACACACACACACACACACACACACACACACACACAGACATATACACAGAGGTAAATTCTA
>RJWM01001780.1:133989-144975 GCA_004363535.1 Dasyprocta punctata
TAGCAGGGATTGAACTCACAAACTCGCACCTGCCAAGCAGGTGCTGAAGCCACTGAGCTAAATCCCCAGCCCTAATCTAATATTTTCTTGACCTAGGTGTAGAACCAGCCATTTCTGCAAGGAACCTTGGTTCCTACTAAAGGAAATTTTACGCATAAACTGTGATTCTCTATGAAATGTCCTCCTTTTAACCAGATAGCACTGTTTCATCGACACAACTATAAAGCGTTACACATGCCTACAAATATTTACACATACTTTTATTTTGGTTGTGGTGGTACTAGGCATTGAACCCAGGGCCTTCATGTATATTCTCACAGCCTTGGGGGTGAGGTATTTAAGACAGGGTCTTGTTATGCAGTTCAGGCTGGCCTTGAACTCACTGTGTAACCAAGCTAGGCTTGACCTCACAGTGATCCTCCTGCCTCAGCCTCCTGAGTGCTGGGATTACAGGTGTACAACAACATACCTGGCTCCCCACAGTCTTTTTTTTTTTTTTTTTTTTTTGAGACAAGGTCTTTGTAAATTGCCCAGGCTAGGCTTGAATTTGTAGTTCCTCTGCCTCAGTTTCCCTGAATACTGAGATTGCAAGTGTGAGCCATCATGCCTCGCTGCTTTTCATTTCTTGTATACAGCCAATCTCGCTGTCATATTTTGGCAAAGATAGCCCAGATACGTCAGTCCTCCCACCCTCACACTTAGGATGGAGGTGTTTGGCCCAGGGGAAAGAAAGAAGAAAGGCCAGTTTGGAAACTTCCTCTGGGACATGGTGTTCTCTACAACCTCCTTTTCCTAACTGTTCTCACTAGAACACAGGGAAGGAGGAAAGGCAATAAGAAAGCTTGTCCCTGAACTCAACCTCCTCCTTTCTCTCCCAGTCGCACTGGCCAGAATTCAACCCTGGACTTCCCAGGCTATATGTAGCTGCCCACTGATCAAAAGCTCAGAGCTGGCAAGCGGGAAAACAAACAAATAAGCACAGTAGTGCTTCATTTAAAGTAAAACAAAGTTTTCAAAAATTTGAGCACGTGATATAATTCCTTTGATGAAGGAACCCTGCCTAAAACTGCACGTATTTGGAGAGGTGGAATAGTACCTTTCTGCCCAAGTGGTTCCAGATTTGAATATATAGATTATTTAATTCTCATAGATTGAGTTTTTTTTTTTAATAGATTGAGGAGTTTTGTTTTGTGTTTTTGTGTTTTTGGTTTTTGGTTTTTTGTCTTTCTGAGACAGAGTCTTGCTATGCAGTTCAGGCTGGCCTTGAGCTCACTTTGTAGCCTAGGACTCGAACTCAAACAGTTCTCCTGCCTCAGCCTCAAAAGTGCTGGGATTACAGGTATGCGCCACTACGGGCCCAGCTAATAGATGGAGTTTTTAATGTACTATTTTTTGGTTTGTTTGCTTTTGGCATGGGGAATCAAACTCAAAGACCTTTCGCTTGGCAGGTAGGCTCTGAGTTAAATCCCTGGCCTTTAATGTACTGGGTTTTGTTGTTGTTGTTGTTGTTGTTGTTGTTTTTTGGTACCAGGGATCAAACTCATAACCTCGCGCTTGCTAGGCAGGCGCTTATGCCACTGAGCTAAATCCCTGGCCCCTAATGTACTGTTTTGTGGCTAAAACAGTCTTCCACAAGCACTTGAAACTTGAAAACACTATAATAAGGAAAGTAATAAATTGAATATTCCTTATCTTCAATGTTCAAGACTAGAAATTTTTCAGATTTTGGAATGTTTCCATACAAATAATGAGATGTCTTGGGGATAGAACCTGAGTCTAAATACAAATTTTATTTATACATCACATGCACCTCACTCCCGTAGTGTGCAGATGACCTTATACAAGGTTTTTAATGCTCCTGTGTTTTGACTTCCACCTATCACAGGAGGCCAGGGGTGGAATTTTCTACTTGTGGTGACCTGTCCATGCTCAAAGTTTCAGATTTAGAAGATTTTGGATTTTCAGATGAGGAACACTCAATTTATAGTTCATATACAGTGAATACAAAGTAGATTAACTTTTAAATATGAGCAAAAAAACAATGAATTTGTAGTTTTGTATTCTGATTGGCCAGATCTAAAATGTGTAAACTTAAGGAAGTTGTGTTAAATGATACTTTATTTTGTTCTCTCTGTGAAGGGCCGAGATGGGCGGAAACCGGTGGTTCCTTCTGTTATATCTGTAAGCGGGGATCTAGACCGAGGCATGCTGGCTTACCTCTATGATTCTTTCCAGCTCACAGAGAACTCCTTTATGAGGAAGAAAAGTCTTCATAGAAAGGTGCTTTTGATATTTCAGAGATAAGCTGGCAAATTAAACACATTGGGGTTTTTTTTTCCTTTTTTATGTTAATTGTGCTTCCCTTTTTTCCATAATTGCCCTAGGTACTTAAACTTCACCCTTGTTTAGCTCCTATTAAAGTTGCTTTGGATGTGGGAAGAGGTCCAGCTGTGGAACTAAGACAGGTGGGTTAAAGGGGTTTAAATGTCATGATTTTAAGCACCTGCTTATAATCTACACTTTCAGAGGCTGAGGCAGGAGGATCACAATTCAAGTACAGCCTGTGCAATTTAGCAAGGCCTTGTTTCAAAATGAAAAATAAGGGCTGGGTGTGGTGGCACATGCCTGTAATTCCAGCACTCGGAAGGCTGAGGCAGGAGGATCTTTGCGAGTTCGAGACCAACCTGGGCTACAAAATGAGTTCAAGGCCAGCCTGAACTGCATAGTGAGACCCTGTCTCAAAAAAAAAAAAAAAAAAAAAAACCAAGCCGGGCGTGGTGGCACACACCTTTAATCCCAGCACTCGGGAGGCTGAGGTAGGAGGAGCGTTGTGAGTTTAAGGCCGGCTTGGGCTACAAAGTGAGCGCAAGGCCAGCCTGACCTACATAGTGTGACCCTGCCTCAAAAACTAGGGCCAGGAGTTTGGCTCAGTGGCTTAAGCGCCTGTCTGGCAGACATGAGGCTGTTGGTTCAATCCCCACTGCCACAAAGGAAAAAAAAAGTTGAAAAATAAAAGCAACTGGCCTGTAACTCAGTGGTAGAGCACCTTTGGGTTTGATCCTCAGTACCATCAAATAATAATAATGATTTTATATATAACCATCACTAAGTAAACTTGGTAAATTGCCATTTAAATTTTTTATTCTGACTTATTTGCTTTGTAAAATAATTTATGTAATGGAACTGTGGATAAGCGCTGTGTGTAATTATATATAGGTTGAAATATAATATGTTAAGAAGCTGAATACAATTCAGTGGATTTTGCTGTTAAAGTTGTCTCCACTCAATTTCTTTCTTTTGATACTGGGGATCCAATTCACAACCTCACTCTTGCCAGCAGCACAGCAGACGCTGTGCTGCTGAGCTATATCCCCAGCCCTCAATTTCATTTTAATGTGTTTACATAGTTTTAATATTAAAATATTTGTTCAGATGTCTAGTGAATTCTTTCCCCTTTCCCTTTTAACTTAACACTTTGATGTTTTTTTCAGTACTGAGGGTCAAACTCAGGGACTCCCCACCACTAAGCTACATCATCTCCCCCACCCTCCTTTTTGAAAGTCTCACTAAATTGCCTAGGTGAAGTGCAAACTTTTTTTTTTTTTTGAAGATTAAACTTATAAATTTTACTTTTTGTGTGTGTGTGTGTTGAGACAGTCTCACCGTGTAGTTCAGGCTGGCCTGGAACTCACAGCGCTCCTTCTACCTCAGCCTCCATACCTGGCAATTTTGTTTTCTAGTCAATCTGGTCTAATTATTAAAAACTCCTGAGAAAAGCCAGGGAGGTGGTTTCCTTAGCAGTTGTTGTTTCTGTCTGGGGAACCCAGGGCCACCTAGGGCCTGAGTGAGAACACTGAAGGCTTGGAGTGCCCCAGCTCTCCCCGGCTCTGGGAAGATGGCGACAGCAGACTGAGCAGAGAGAAGACCATGGCCTTCCTCTGGTCCCCCTGCGCCCTGGGCTGCAGCAGGCTCCACCACACATTTGAGCTAGCAAGTTTCTAGAGTTTAAGAAGCAGTGCTGTAGCTCAGTCACCACCACCAAAGAAGGGACTTTGGGTAATATCCAGAGTCATTTTTGGTTGTCACAAGGTGCGGAGGCAGGGTTGCCACAGGCATCTGATGATGCCCAGGAATGCTGCTGCCCTTCCTGGCTCCACAGTGCAGAGGATGAGAAGGCTGCAGCGACGGCAGCGCAGGGGCCTCATCTGCTCACTTTCTGGGACTGGAGGGTGGGGGAGCCCGGGGCCTGTGTGTGCCGGGCAGGCGCTCTTACCGCCGAGCTTCATCCCCAGCCCCACAGTGCGTAGACTTAATTTTGCTGTGATGCTGCTTTTCAAAAACTGTAAAGTTTCCTGAATCATGTATGTATTACTACTTTTGTATTTCCAGTCAGGCTTGTGTCTCCAGCAGTCTACCGAAACTAACCAGTCTTTCTCTAGAAAGACTGATTCTGTAGTTGGTTTCTCCCGAAAGACTGTTCCATAGTTAGTTTCTGGAATACTATGCAGTTGGATTTTCTCGTACCTTGTTTTGTTTTGTTTTTGAGACAGGGTCTTGCTATGTATTCTGGGCTGATCCTGAACTTACTGTGTTGACCAGACTGGCCTCAGCCTCCAGAATGCTGAGATTATAGGTGTGCACCACCATGACTAGCTTCTTACATGTTTTATTTTCTGGCTCTTCCTCCCCTTCCAGACATGGGAGTATAACCTGAGAGCTCAGTTTTCATCTCTCACATGAGTTTGGAGTTCATATACATCTTTGAAGCCAGTTTTTTTTGGGGGGGGTGTTGTTTGTTTTGTATTGTAGAATCTGTTTTGGGTATTTTGTGTTTTGAATGATGATTATGACAAAACTTTTTGTTTAGTGTGAAAATATCTCAGAAGATTCACGCTTAGTGTTCAGTTTACAGTATCTAATTTTCAGAGGAAGTACACAATTTATAAAGTATACAAGTATAAACTATAACCATTAGTATTACGTAACTAAAGGAATTTATGCTCATTTTAGAGACTGAAAAAGATGATTTGTAAACCAGGCCTGTGACACATACTTGTAATTCAGCTACTTGGAAGCCTGAGGCAGGAGGATTGTGAAATTTGACACCAGCCTGTGCAACTTAGTGAGACCCTGCCTCAATATAAGAAAATAAAACGGACTGGGCTTCAGCTGAGTGTGACTACTTGGGGGTCTATCCCCAGTACAGTCAATCAGTCAACAAACAAACAAACAAGTGATTGTGGTTTCACAAAAATAGGACACTAGCTGCTGTTTGAAGCTGCTATTTGTATTTTTCTTCAGGTTTGTCAAGGGCTATTTAATGAATTACTAGAAAATGGAATCTCTGTGTGGCCTGGTTATTTGGAAACTGTACATTCCTCACTGGAGCAACTTTATTCAAAGTAAGATAAATTATCTTTCTAGTCATTAAAAATGTATTTTATTCAGTGTTTGATTGTATATATTTCTTTATGATAACAGAAATCTCTTAAATATATATGAAACATAATTAAAAGTATTCCTCACTTTTCCTTTTACAGAACCATGTGCCCTTAATTAATTTGTTATAGCACAAAACAATACCCAACAGATATATTTGAGTACATGCTATGTGCAATTCCAAGACATAATGTCATGAAGTAGCCCCCATTTATTTATCAGGCTGAAGTTAGGTATATAAGATGCATTTGTTGAATCAGGACTGAAGGAACATGATCCGAATACCTTTTCCTTCCTTTTCCTTTGGTTTGTTGTGAGACTGAGTAAAAGAGAAGTCTGTCCTGGAGGACGGAGAACTTATCTCTGTGACTGGCATCACCGTTTCCCTGATTGCTCCCGGTTGAAATTGGCTACTTCTTGATCATCCCTAACCTGGAAGTTCAACATCCAGAATCTGAAATGGTCTAAAATCTGAAACGTTTTGAGCGTTGATGTTTTACAAGTAGAAAATTCTACGCCTACCCTCATGTGACAGGGTGTAGTCCAGATACAGGTGCACAGAAAGTGGTATATAAAATTACCTTCAGGCTGTGTGTCTAAGGTGTAGATGGAACATAAAAGAGTCAGGTGTGGTGATACATATCTATCCCAGCACTGGGGAGCCTGAGGCAGAAGAATTGCTGCAAGTTCAAGGCCTGCCTGGGCTATGTAGTGAATTCAAGGGCAAACTAAACTTTTTTATTTTTTGATATGGGAGCTCACTATGTAGTTCAGCATATCTCCAAATTAATCTCAAACCATGTTGCTTTTTGCAGGCATTACCTAAGATCAGGTCACTAATATCTTTTGTCTGGATAATTGAAATAATCTACGTGTCTCTGTCTCTAATCTTGCTTGTGTGCTATCTCATCAACATTTTTTTAAACAAATTCATTCTTCCTTTGTTTATTTTGATTTTTTAAAGCTTTTTGTGTTGAATACATGTCTTCTGGGTAGAAGTCTGAAGCTTTTTATTTTGCTCTCCCATTCTCTAGTAACTTGTTAAAATATACTCTCCAGGTGAGGTCTGCAGGGAAATAGTGTTTGTTTTATTTTTGTTTGTTTGTTTTAGTACGGTGGATCAAACCCAGGGGCTCTCTACCGCTGCATCCCCATTGCTTTTATTTTGAGACAATCTCACTAATGCAAGACTTGAACTTACAGTCCTCCTGCCTCAGCCTCCTTAACTGCTAGGATTACAGGCATGAGCCACACTCAGCTAAAAATATGCCTCTATATATAGAAATAGAGCATATATAAAATGAAGGGGTAATATTTGAGCTTTCTAGTCTTCACAGGGTCTAAAATCTTATCCTTTGAGTCATATGGACATAATAAAATTTTATTTGTTCTTTTTGTTGTTCAGGTTTTGTTGTCCCAAGATATTTTTCTTGAAATATTTATTAAGCACCTATTATATCTTATGCCCTTTGGCATGGTAGTGAGTGAACATGACAGGAAAGCTTATATTCTAGTGGAATAAAAAAAGAAGACAATAAAAACTAAATAGATAAAGCTGGGTGTGGTGGGGCACACCTGTAATTCCAGTACTCCAGAGGCTGAGGCAGGAAGATCATTGCAAGTTGAAGACCAACCTGAGCTACAAAGTGAGCTCAAGGCCAGCCTGAACTACATAATGAAACCCTGTCTCAAAAAGACAAAAAAAAAAAAAAAAAATTAAATAGATAAAATGGAACATTTAATGAGGTAATGAGACTTGTTAGGCAAAAAGAAGACTAGTGATTGTTAAACTAGAAATTAAAAGCTGGCATACACTAAGAAATAATGCATGAGTTTGGTGAAATTTGTTGTATGCCACATCTTTATTGTAATATTGTTATTTAATCTAAAATAAGTGTTCTTACGTTATAGTCTAGGTTCCAAAAGACTGAAGTTATTGTGAGGTTCGTATGTAACACCACACTAAGTGGTGTGTTGAGGTGACAGACGTATTTCTCAGGCTTAATTTCTTTTATGACTTTTTAGTTATGCACTGTTACAAACTCTCCAGAAATTATACTTTGAATGTAATTTAGAAGCAAAAAATGTTGAGTATTTTTGATCCAGCTCTCAAGCCCTGACTTTGAGTTCGTAGTTGAAAGCGATGCAGACCCTGGAGTGGTGAAAGCCGGGAATGTGGAGATCGATGATGGATGTTGGTGCTCATGTGTTTTTGTGAAACTGCTTTTTTCTTAGGTATGATGAAATGAGTATCCTCTTCACAATTTTCATTACTGAGACTACTCTGGAGAACGGATTGGTACAGCTGAGAAGTAGAGATACCACAATGAAGGAAATGATGCATATATCAAAATTAAAAGACTTTTTAATCAAGTATATATCATCAGCTAAGAATGTATAGGTTTTTCATATTTATATAATAAACATTTTCCTTTGCTAATTTGTCATATGTTGATTTAGTTTTTTTGCTTTTTGGGGGGGTTGTTTTGTGTTTTTAGCTCTTACATTTATGAAGTAGATATTTTTGGTACGTCCTTCGATTCATTTTTTTCTTTATACTTTTCATGTATTCTGCATCAAGAATATGTTGAACTACAAGAAACAAAAATCTTACTTTACTGGATTAAGCAAATTGGGGTTTGTTTTTCTTGTATAACACAAAATTCAAGGGAGAGACTATCCCAAGTGGTGTTAACTGTTTATTCTGTAGTTAGGGACCCAGGTACCTTATTTCTTTTTCTTTTTCCTTTTTAAAACACAAGAAAAGTAAAGTAAAGCAATTTCACAACAAGTCAATAGGAGGGTAACAATAATTAGCACCTTGCATATTATTATATTCACAGCAGTTGTTTAGGGTATAAGACATAGACATGAAACATTGTCCAGAAAATTATTAGCACAAAACTTTCGCCTCAGCAAATCAGGAGAAACCAGCTATATGACTATCTTTTTTTGTTATGATTGCTGTATTATTTTCAGATGGACATTTTGCATTAAAAATGAAATATGAAGATGACCCTGTGAAAACTATTTTTTGCCTAAAATTCTTTTTCTTTGACCATCTTAACTAATTTTTTATATACATAGATTTTCTTTCAGTTTGTCACACAAGTGCAACAATGAGATGGTTACATACGTGTGACTTATTTAGTTCACTGAGAAGTGTATTTTCAATGCTTATCCAGTTAAGAGTGAAAATGTCTAGTTGATTGCTCTTTATAGCTGAGTAGTATTCCATTATATAGAAATACCACATCTTTTTTGTCCATTCCTCAGTCAAGGAGCATTTAGATTGTTTCCAAGATCTAGCTATTATGAACTGGGCAACTATAAACATAGATGAACATATATCGCTGTGGTGAGATGTTTTTAATTCTTGTAGGAAGATACCCAGAAGGGGAATAGCTGGGTCAAATGGGATCTCCAGTCCTGGCTTTTTGAGGAATCTCCACACTGACTTCCACAGTGGTTGTACCAGCCTGCATTCCCACCAACAGTGAAGAAGGGTTCCTTTTTCTCCACAGCCCCTCCAGCACTTGTTATTGGTTGACTTCTTAATACTAGCCATTCTTTCTGGGGTGAGGTGGAATCTCAGTGTTGTTTTCATTTGCATCTCTCGAATGACCAGTGCTGTTGAACATTTTTTCATGTATTTATTTGCTATTTGTACTTCTTCATTTGAGAGGAGTGTGTTCATCTCAGATGCCTGTTTTTGGATTGGGTCTTTAAATCTTGGAGGACTGATTTTTTTTTTAAGTTCTTTATACATTCTTGATAGTAATTCTTTATCTGAGCAACAGCTGGCCAACATTTTCTCCCAGATTGTGGGTAGTCTCTTCACACTGTTGGTGGTGTCTTTTGCTGTGCAAAAGCTTTTCAGTAGGATGAAATCCCGTTTGTTGATTCTTTGCAATAGTTCGTGTGTAGTCTGGCTTTTATTCATAAAGTCTTTGCCTACATGAATGTCTTCAAGAGTTTTACCTACTCTATCTTCCAGCAGTTTTAATGTTTCTGTTTTAATGTTGAGCTCTTTAATCCATTTAGATTTTAGGTTAGTACATGGTGAAAGATATGGGTCCAGTCTTAATCTTCAGCATGTGGAAAGCCAGTTTTTCCAACACCATTATTAAAAAGGCTATCTTTCTTCCCAGTGAATGTGTTTGGCACCATTGTCAAAGATAAGGTATCTTAGTGTATCTGGAGTTGTTTCTGGATCTTCTAATCTATTCCATTGATCCTTGGGTCTGTTTTTTTGCCAGTACCACACTGTTTTTATCATAATTGCTTTATAGTATAATTTCAGGTCAGGAATTGTGATGCCCCATCTTGTCTTTGTTGCCCAGGATCACCTTTGCTATTCTAGGTCACTTCTGGTTCCAGATGAATTTTAGGATTGTTTTCTGTAATTTCTGTAAGATATGTTATTGGAATTTTGGTTGGGATTGCATTGACTCTGTATAAAAGTTTTGGAAGTATGGCCATTTTCACTATGTTGATTCTTCCTACCCAAGAGCATGGGATATCTCTCCATCTTCTAATATCCTCTTCAATCTCCTTTTTCAGAGTACTATAGTTTTTAGTATAGAGGTCTTTTACATCTTGTTAAATTGATTCCTAAATATTTCATTTTTTTGGATGGTATTGTAAAAGGTATTGTTTCCCTAATTTCTCTCTCAGTGAGATTGTTATTCTTGTACAAGAATGTTAATGATTTTTGAGTATTGACTTTGTAACCAGCTACATTACTAAATCTGCTTATTAAATCTAGAAGTCTCTTGGTGAAATTTTTGGGATCTTCTAGGTAGAGTATCATGTCATCTGCAAATAAGAGTAGTTTAACTTCTTCCTTATTTTTATTCCTTTTATTTCTTTCTGTTATCTAATTGTTCTGGCTAAAGTTTCTAGGACAATGTTGAATGAGAGTGGAGACAGTGGGCATCCTTGTCTTGGTACTGATTTTAGAGTGAAAGCTTTCAGTTTTTGTCCATGATGATGGCTGTCGGTTTGTCATAGATAGCTTTTATCACATTGAGATAGAGATCATCTATTCCAATTTTCTGTAGAGTTTTTATCATGAATGGGTTCTGGACTTTGTCAAAAGCTTTTTCTGCATCTGTTGAGATAATCATATGACTTTTATCTCTGGCTCTGTTAGTATGATGTATTACATTTATGGATTTACGTATGTTGAACCATCCCTGCATCCCTGGGATGAATCCCACTTGATCATGGTATACAATCTTTTTGATGATTTGCTACAGTCTATTTGCCAGTATCTTATTAAGGATTTTTGCATCAATGTTCATTAGGGAGATTGGCCTGTAATTCTCTTTCTTAGTTTGATCCTCCTCTGGTTTTGGAATCAGAGTAATGCTTGCTTCCAAAAATGAATTTGGGAGTATTGCTTCCCTTTCAATTTCATTAAAGAGTTTGAGAAGTAGTGGTGTTAGGTCTTCACTAAATTTCTTGTAGAATTCAGCAGTGAATCCATTGGGGCCTGGGCTTTTCTTTGTTGATAGGTTTTTAATTACATCTTTAATTTCATTT